>PQWD01005696.1:0-27825 GCA_019425675.1 Leucinodes orbonalis
ACATTCAAAAGAAAATGTTTGATACAAACTTCGTTCACAGTTCGAGAGCAAACGTTTCCCCTTATCGACTAGTACATCACTATCAAATGGCCAATCTATGATCGTGTTAATACGGCGTTAATGCCGTTTTAGAGCTTCTGTATCGGTTTTCGGTGTGCACTGACCTCGAGCGCAGCACTACATTTGTATGGAATCGCAAACGGAAGGGAAGCCTTAGTAATGTACGCGTATGTAGTTCTGATATCGCCAATTGTGTGGACAATTACATGTATGGACTTTTGAATGTTAAAAAATATAGTATCAATAATTTGTACTATATTTAGTTTCGTACAACGTAAAATTGGAATGTTGACACGATTCACAAACTAATAATTGAATGCGCTTATTATACGTATAACGTTGAAACCTGAATATCACAAACCATTGTTATGATTATATATATTGAATAAATTATTTTAGCAACGAAATAAATGTTTTAAGTCTGATACTTGATTATCTACGAGTAACAGCCTGATGTCATAGTTGTAATGGCATACAAATGTATAGAATAATAAAGTCGTTTTAACCCTTTTATGGAATATAGCAGTTCAATATTTTCATTGCTTCACTGTATTGTCCTAGCAATAGGTTCAAATGTTGAGGGGTCTATATTCCTATTGTCTGATTAAGGTTAATAAATCGAAAAATGTATCATTATATACTATGCAATCGACATCACTCTTAAGTAACTATCGTAAACGTTGATCATGAGAAATCAAATCTTAATCTATAACACATGTCTTTATGTGTTTCAGAAGCCGTTGGTCCCGAGCCCCGACTACTAAGATGTCGTCAACTCCCAATATTCCAAACGTAATGGGTTTTGGACCTATCTCCTTATCGTCAGCGCATTAAACGTCCTCATCGAGAGCACGAGCTACCCGTACGTGGGTGTATAGGCTTAGACGTCCATGCGAGCCGATTGCGGATTGGCCGATTTTACAACCTTTGAATCTCTTCGCCTTCTCTCAATATTTATCACCGTAACAGCGTCGGAAAACGTACATATAGGAACATACGAAAATCTCATTGGTACGTGGCGTTGAACTTGTGCCTCCCGATCGGAAGGCAACCGTTCACACCAATGAGCCACTGAAGCGACCGTGCGTGCGATAACGCGAATAGGGACTGGGAATCGTACTAAACGCTTTGAATGTTCATTTATTATTCGAACTGTGAAGTTATGGAGTTCTAATGTTAATTTTTGTTTTCCTGAAAAAGACAATTAAGGTGTATTTAAGTTAAAAAAGGTTTTGCTAGGTCACGGTTTACCATTTAAAGCTCTACCTTGATGATCTATTATATACAGTATTATAATATGATAGATCAATCCGATGGCCGTTGGAGCAGACGAGTTCTGGAGTGGAGACCGCGTCTTGGCAAGCGTAGCGTAGGACGCCCTCCGGCCCGATGGACCGACGACTTGCGGAAGGTCGCTGGTGGGAGCTGGATGAGAAAAGCGGAGGACCGGGATATCTGGCGCAAAATGGGGGAGACCTATGTCCAGCAGTGGACTGCGATAGGTTGAAGAGAGAGAGAGAGAGATCAATAAAGATTGGCTTTTATTAAATTTCAGCAGATCAACCAACTGTAAATTGTTTTGGGTAAAACACGAATATTAAATTCAATGACGCTTTAATTTGTGTTGATATTTAAATTTATCAACTCATGGAAGATCGCTATGTTGAAATCTTGTTTATGTGGGCCAGAGATCGGGGTAATCGAGTTAGGTAAGTATTAATTAACTTCTATGTGTTTAATAACCATAATAAGGTGATAAAAAAGATATTTATCATTTTCTAAGCTTGTTAAAAATGGTTGATATTCCGACCTTCACAATCGACTTTTTTCCTTCATTTAACATGTATAATAATGTTATTATGGCTAGAAAAAAAAACAGCTTTTTTGAAAAGATGGTTTCTTTGTTGACGTGCTATTAGATCCGATCCATGGTCTTGACAGCCCAGCTATTATAGTGTTTACTTATCTGGGGGCATGTTAGTTCCCTTGCCAAGGCGAGCTAAGCGAAGCGCAAGGGCACTACCTACCTTTTCTCGAAGTGTTTCGTCGATTTTTGAACTCTCATAATTCTATGATAGTTTCAGATGTTCCGGATAGTTCATATTCTCAGGGTATGATATCGATAATTAATTTACTTAACATACAAAGTTTCAATTGAATAACTCTATTATTAAGATTTTATTCATATTTAAAATACGCCAATTTCTTCACTGACAAACTAATGATCATCAAAATGTTTGGCTACTTCCTAAAGTGATAGAAAGCTGAAATTTCGTATGTTATCTAAGTATACAACCAACAAAAAAGATCATAAACTTTTAATTTTCGCCCGCCATCCACTAAAAGCGGGGATTTTATATAAGACTTTCGTCAATTTTATTATATTTTTAACGTAACTATTAAGCTCGTAATAAGTAGGTACTTAAGAACCGAACAAATCCTTAAAGGACTGATTAGCAACTTACAGAAAAAAAACACTAAAAACATTTCATATAAAATGTTCCCAAGACGACCAAATAATGTTTGCGCTGTGAAAAAGATATCATCAGATTACACGACCTTACTCCAACAAATTCTACATATGTAAATATGTATGGCTTGGCTGTTTCGTTAACTACTTCAGATCAGAAACTAAATATTCGCATCACCTCCATGACGGTAGCGAAACAGCGAAGCCTTACATATTAACTGATATGTAGAATTTGTTGAAATAAGGGTCGGTAAAGTTCATCATCAGCTCATTAAACGTCCCCACCGAGGGGCACGAGCCTACCCGTATAGGGTGATTAGGCCTTAGTCGTCCACGCGGGCCCAGTGCGGATTGGACGACTTCACACACAACCTTCGAATCTCTTCGTAGGCGTGCATGAAGGTTTCCTCACGATGTTTTCCTTCACCGTAAGAGCGTCGGATAACGTACATATATTTCGAAAATTCGAAACAATTGGTAGTGTCGGGATTTGAACCTCAGCCCTCCTGGTAGGAAGGCGACAGTCCACACCACTGAGCCACCACGCTCTCTCAGTCGGTAAAGTTAGGTCGTGTAGATTCAGAAGCTTAACTCTACACGAGATCTGATATCTTTTCACAGCGCAAACTTTATTTGGTTCTTGGGAACATTTTACATGTAATTTGTGAGTATTGATTATTAGGACACCAACATAAAAAGAAGAGAGCTTGTACCAGACAACAACAGAATAAATAAATCTTTAATTTGCACGAAATTAATTTTTTTTCGTTCATTCTCTAGACAACCATAAAAGTTATATCATGCGATAATATATATAATAACAAAAAACTCATTAGCTGATTTATATTTTGGCGTCCTGGCTCTTAACATGCCAAAACCACTGAAGTGCTTAATTATTCAATTACCAAAACTGAATATTTTTCCTTTAAGCGATAAATAAATGAGAATTCTTCATTTTCACATGATCTTTAAGTTATATGTTATACTTCATACTTCAAAAAAAGCTTTTTTAAGAAAACAAGGTTTAAACAGATAAATGGCGAATGACGCTTAGCTAATGTTTGCTAATTTAAAGATATTAATTAACAGCCTCTCAGTCTTCAGCCTCGTAGGTAATTAATTTTCACAAATTTGTAGTGTAGAACTTAAGTTCCATAAAATATACAGCGAAGAAGGGCTGTCTTTCAACTCTCTCGTTATTAAACGTCAATTGCATAGGCCAAGTACTTGTATCAATGGTTTGCCTCAAGACTACGCCAGGAAGAATCAATAAACATGCCCATCGTTTGTTGCTCTCATAATCATCCTATTACGAGGATTAAGTACTCAATGATACATGTACCATCCATCATAATTCATAACGGTTAAGAAATAGTTTAGGTTAGGTTAGGTTTTAACTTTAAAGTGGATGGCGTCGCAGAAAGCACGATCGCTAGCGAAAGTTAAGCATCTGTACGCAATGGCCAATCATCGGATGGGTCGCCGAAAATTATTACCACACTGCCATACTTCGCCATCACTATCTGCATTTGACCCGCGTGATGCCCGACCTTCCAATATCCCAATTATAGTAAGTTTAATAAACAATGTAAAAACAACTGGATTTCAATATTTTGAACTTCTCAAAACATAACTGTAACAGCATGTTTGTCATATTTTATCTGTTCCTTATGCAAGATCTCTAGCTAGAGTACACTTCAACACTTAACTACTTAAAATTTATTTACTTACATTTAAATGCCCATCATTTTGAGCGACAATAGCTTCTTCCGCCATCATTTTGTTTGATTTGTCTGAACTTTGTTTATTCAGTGCATTTTACGGAATCTTAGGCACGTTGTTGAATTTTCATATCACAAACACTTAATTTTAGAGATAGTGGCATTAAACAATTCTTTCATATCACAAACACTTAATTTTAGAGATAGTGGCATTAAGCAAATTAAAAAAAAACACACTCAATGTTTTTAAATCTTAGCAAAGAGGTTGCAAGCTATTTTTTTTTTACAAACAACCAGCAGTATTCAATTCCGGACACTCGTATGTTATAACGACATGAATTCACTATCGGATGTTATCAGTCAGTTTGCTGATAACCGCGCGGACAGATTCCTGCACGCAAGGTAGCCGGTTCACAATCGCGAGTATTGTATCCGATAAAATGTAGAGTTAACACTTTAAAAATAAAAACTACCCCGAAAATACCTTGTTTAAATTGGGTCTCAAGTTTTAAATCATTAGTGGGTGTTGTCTACATCATTATTGATGATACTTTAGGATTATATTAAATTAACTTGTAATGAACTATTTGTCTTTACGTTAACTTTATGTCAAATTTAAAAAATATATTCTTTTGCATCTTTTCACTCTAAGACACTTTGTAATACAAATAATTTGAATATTTGAATCTACCTTCTGCCTCTGTGGTCTATGTGTCAGGTCATTGATCCTTAAAACTTTAAATAACTTGCTTGCTTTGTTTGTAAGCGTTGTTCTAACTTTCGATGTTTCGCCCGTAAGATACCAAATTTCTTAGAAGATATAAAACCAGTAAAACCTGACACGTTATTTTAGAAATATAGATAATTGGATTTACCAAATTAAAAAAAATATATTAAGTTCCATTTAAGAATATTCTCGCAATCAAAAGAAAATGCCAGCAATAAACAGAAAGACGGAGAACGAGACGTGCTCGATAAATTACCCGAGGAGATTGTCATTTATCGCGGTTGTTACACACACAAACAACAATATCACGGCTACTGATAAATTAATTAAATAATTTCATATATCGAACTGATTAATTGACCCACAGGAATTATCGGTTTGTGGACTTTTTCGTAACGACACGTTCAGATTCAACTATTTTTATGTCATAAATTGAACTGGTCGGTCACCTAATCTGGTAAGTGATACGCCGCGTCTGATGAAGTTTTGGCGGAAATATATAACAGTACTTGCCATTATTTTCCGCCAAGAATGCCCTGTGCCATCACCCGAGACGACAGATGTTAGGGCTCTTATACCCGGTAATTTTACTAGTCTCATCCCGAAATACAGAAGTGTAAAACATTTATATTTCACTTGCCGATATCTGGCACTACGCAGATACCTAGACGACTCAGTATCGAGTCTACCACCTAGTAAATAACTCATTTGTTATCGTCGTCGATGGCTCATTGGAGTGGACTGTTGTCTTCCGACTTGAAGGGTGCAGCCGCAGGTTCAAATGCCGCCACGTAACAATGTGTTTTCAAATTTTCGTAATTATATTTAAGTTTATCCGACGCTCTTACAATGAAGAAAAACATCGTGAGAAAACCTGCGCATGCCTACGTAACGATTCAAAGGATGTACGTGAAGTTGCCCTATCCGAAATGCGAACTGAATGAGAAAAGCAGAGGACCAGAATATTTGAGCAGTGTACTGCGATAGCAGAAATGGTAAGTAGGTAGAGGAAAAGACTGCCGATTCCGACTATTTATTTTTTGTTTTTGATTATAGTTTTCCATGTTCAAGACCTTTTTTTTCCTCTTTTCCTTTCTGTGTTATACATAATTGTCTTAAAGATAACTATGTTGTTTTATACATAATTGTCTTAAACCTGTAACTATGTGGTCAAATAAATGTGTTTCTTTCTTACTTAAAATGATACAAATCAAATAAAAAGGAGGATCCTATTACTACTTTGTACTGTCGGATAATACATGTATACCAAAATTACTCTCTACATCCAGTTCCAACGTATAGGTAGTAAGATTAAAATACGAAAAGACAAAGATACAATTATTGGTTATATTATTAACGAACATATTCTTTTATACTTATCATAATGAGTATTAACCTTTGAATGTCATGAATAGTAAATGATTTAATACTTTAGTATTTTCTTCTTTCATTATTGCTAAGCTGGCCTGGCAAACAGCTATTGTTGTGTCTACAGATTTGTTGACTCTGGCATTACGTTTTTTAAACATGCAGCTATTGTTAGTTTCTAACTTAGTAACGTAGAACACGATAAAAAAGGATAAAATAGTTCCTTGACACTGAGACGATAAAAAGGTGTCGCTTTACTAACAAAAAGATTTTATAAGAGTTGCTATTAGATTGAGGATTTTTATCGACGTACTACTATACATGCTGAAGATAAAGCCTGTGTGTAAATTAATTAAAAACCCAGACCTACCACAATTTCAAACAGAGTCGAGTGAATCTCGACTTATTCCGCAACCAAATCAAATTATTGAATTGCACTTATTTTTGTGTTACACTTATTATTATTTTTTCAACTCCCTTATAAATAATCCTAACAGGTAGCATATCTCGAGATGATTGTCACAATAAATCACTATATTTTATATTTAAATCCGAAATTATACACTGTCCAACCATTTATTTTATTTTGGACAGCGCACGCCCATGATGAATTGTTTTTATATTCGACATAAATGTACTACAGTAATGGCGTACTTTATTACATTAAAATCGATTCCAAGTTGTTCTTTTATGAAATCGATAGTATTTAAAAGCGAATAATGTGCGAGGGCTCCACTTATTACGAAAAATCTCAATCTTTCAAAAACAAAGTAAATGGTCCGACAAAGTACAGTTTCTGAACACACCTTTAGCCACCTGCCATTCCTGGTCGCAGACATGTTCCCACTATATTTGGGTTTGTTCTTTTCTTCGGCTACCTTCTCTTGTTGTAACAAATGCTCTTGGACCGCGTTTTTATTAAGCTGTTTTATCATTATATTAACAATTTTACAAATACTTTTTGACTACTATTAATTTAAGATCGTGTTTATTTTTAATCACCAAAATTTCTTAAAAAAATAAACGTCACACAAAAAATGGCGGCAAAAGTTTGTTCTTAATTATTTGTAAAACACTACTCTACTTATCTACGCAACTCCGCGAAGTAACACGTATTTGTACAACTTATTTGCCCTCGTCTCCAGATAATAGGGGCTAAGAATAAACGCATGCCTACGACTTAAACTTCAGAAGGCATAGGGGTCATTCACTCAAGTTATTATTGATTGTGATGATGATGATTATTAATTAATGTTCAGGGATTTAACAGAATCTCCAATAGATAAAAAACGTTGGACTTAAACTTGAAACCACATGTTCTGGGTTACACGCGGGTAAGGCAAATAAGTTGTTAAATTATGCAAGTAAACGTATGCAAATATGCCTCCTCCCTTTGAATTGAGACTAATCTTAATTTAGACAAACCATGTATTAATGGTTAAAAAGTCTTTCAGGTTCAATCCCCATGCGCGCAATCATTTGTGGGCATCGACATGTTTTTGTATAGTTCTGGGTGATTTCTTCGTAAAAGTGTACAAGTGCGAATAAATTAACAAAAAAATTATAAGTTCGTTTCCCATACTTAAGCACATTGGTTAATTTAAGGCTGAATAACTGTGAGAGTTTTTTGAGTTTTAATATTTTATTATACTATTTATCACTAGAATTACCGGGTATTAGAGGTCTTACATCTGTTAGATGTCCAGATAATCAAGTTTTTTAAGTATTTCTTTTATTTGTTATCATCTATTTAAATTTATATAATACTTAACTGCTTAACAGTATGTACTTTTGTAGATTATTATATTTTTACCAATACTTAATATGATTATTTTGATATTATTTTGATTACAAATGAATCTGTATTCAACACAATATTTTTGAAAAGAGTAACTACTGAGTTTCTTGCTGGTTTCTTCTCAGTGGAAAACTACCTCCCGAACCAGTGGTAGCTTCATTTGACATTCATAAGTGTTCTATAAGGACCTAAACTGAATAAACACTTTTCATTTTCATTTTAAGCAATAAGGTTACATCTTTCTATATCTTTAATAAAAAATATAACAATTGAAAGAATACACCAGACATTATTATTGTTGGCAAGAGAACGTAACCAGTGTCTTATAGCTATTGTGCGTTTCGCCAGAAACTTCAAAAGGGAATTAATATATAAGGTAACGATAGGTCACAAGATTTGGTGTAGCGACCTAATAAATATCTTTATCATTCTCAACAGCCCTTGGCTTTCTACTGCAGGGCACAACTCACAAGCCATTCCATCTCATCAACGACTATGTATATTATTAATTAAACGATTTTAGGTTCTGTCTGTCGACTCATTATTCAGTTGGGCATGCCGTGGCAGCCTTTAACTAAGGCAACACTACAATCATGTATTTATAGATATAAGTTTATAATTGTATGGTGTTTGTTTGTTGGCTGTCTAAATAATAAATAATATTTTACAATACCTGTCTATTGAAAAAGCTATAATCTATTTATAATATACCTTAACTACAGGTATACATCATCTCTTGAAACATCAATATTTTTATGATGTAGTACTACGTGGTGAAGTATTATTTGTTTAAAAAGTTTAAGAGATAGCAGTCGATACCCGGTCTACTACTTGTTATTTTATTAATGATAACCGTGAGAACTTGTGTATTGTTTATAAAAAATACAATGTCCTACCACATATCAAACAGCACTTTATTGTAAACTAGCTTTGTGCTACGACAATAGTCAGACATCACTTGTTTACGTATTCTATTACATTTTTTATGTCCTTGCAATGTTCTTTACAAATAGGGCGCCCATTCATCGCGCACAGCAAACACTTGACCCACTAGCGCCATCTCCGCGCACCGTCAAAACTTCAACCAAAATATCAGACACGCGATCGCACACGTCATAGATTAATAAAAACAAGAGAAACTTACCATGTTTGAATTTCGAATTTTGCTGAAGACACGTTTACGGCAACTCCTCGAATGTTTTTTGTTGGCAGAACAGGCGCAAGGGGCTCGCCGACCGGACTGTCCCGTCTCGCGCGAGCGACTGTCGCGATGCGCACTATTGTACCATTTCGCGCGTGTGGTAGCCAGTAGATAACGTGGCTTGTTCAATTATGATTACTATCACGGTTATATGCAGTGGCCTATGACGTAATGTTATAATTCATATTTGAAATTACTTTCAGAATATAGGCAATAATTCATAATAATTGTCCAAATTCAGTTTCATTATGATTATGAAGGACTGTTTGCAATATCGTGCACTAAATGGTTGATAAACAATACCTTACTGGCATTTATAGGGTCGTACAATATGTAAGAGTTGAGCTCAATGGTGTGGACTGTTGCCTTCTTTGGAAGATCTGGGGAAGAAGGTTCAAATCCTGCACGTACAATGTGTTTTCGAATTTTCGAATTATATGAATGACATTCCCAATATTGGTACATCAATTTTGTAATGATAGTAAGAGCGCGGTGGTTAACATGGTGTGGAAGAAACCTGCGCACGCCTGCGAAGAGATACAAAGGTTGTGCGTGAAGTCGTCCAACCCTCACTGGGCCCGCGTGGACGACTAAGGCCTAAACACCCTATACGGTTAGGCTCGTTTAATGAGCTGATGATGATAATAGTGAGATTCCTTTTATTAACCACAAGATGAATGCACGAAACTTGCTAATCAGTAGGTCCAGTAACCTGATGAATTAACATAGGTATCAGCAAGTTGAAACGGCAATGGGGCTGGTGTTGCCAAATCAAAGTCGTTGGAGAAGACGGGTTCTGGGGTGGAGACCGTGTCTTAGGTAGCGTAGCGCGCCTTCCTGCCCAAAGGACCGGGATATCTGGCGCAGAAAGGCGGAAACCTATGTCCAGCAGTGGACTTTAATATGTTGGAGAGATACATATTAACATTCTTGCAGTTTCAAGTAAGGTCTGGAGTCTAGAGAAACTTTAATTTCAAAACCCCATAAAAAGGTACCTTACCCATTCATTAAATTAAAATCGATAGAATACCAGAGATTACGTAGTTCCGCATATGTAAAGAAAAATCTGTATGGGTTACCCTTTTCATTAGCTTTTTAATAACCGTTTTAGTTGATTAAATCTCCGTATGTACTGTTTCGTAGTGCTTGGCCATTAATCTACGTATTTATTCGGAAACGATTCAAAAGGGTTACCCTTTCTACGGATCACCCCATCATAAAGGGTTACAATCAACTAATAGTAGCTTACCTTACAAAACAGACAATAAGAATTTATTGTTTTATTATTTAACGACTAAGCGCTGCCGTTCCCTTGTTATGCATAAAAATATTTTAGGTAGAAGGGTCTGGTGTAAATACTTAAAATAAAAAACTCTTTAATGATATCGTTTATTAAAATAAAATCAAAAACCCGCAACAAGAAACGGACTAGTTCTCTACGAGTATATTAAACTCAAACATCATACTCATTAAAATTGTGATTAATAATTTCTGTGACATTAAACAAACTGTTCTTTCTAATTTTATGGCTATGAACGTGGTTCTCACGATACCAACGACACGGCCCAACGACCACATAGCCAGACTGTATTGTCGTTGATTCCGCCAATGTCAATATTAAATCTTCCTTTATGTCTTATGTATTCAAATAACATAAACAAGTACCTAGGTAACATAATACCTCAACAAAACCCACTTATCATAACATAGCAAACTTTAACCTTTTAAGCTAGGATTCCAGACACAAAAGTTAATCTATAATGTCTGTTGGTTTTATCCGAGTATCGAGGTTAAAGGGTTACTTAAAATCATAACTAACTATACTTATAGGTAGGTACTAAACCATACAACATAGATTATAGGTAAACCTAAAACAAATGTCTTCCTACGTAGAATTTAAAAAATACACGACAGCGATGTTTTCAATTTTTGTTTGTCTTTTCCGTGTTCTTTCTATAAACTTTTGAAAATGTTTAATCTTTTATTATCTAGGTAACTTTTATTTTTTACTTAGTAAGAAATAATCCAATTTAACTTTTCGAATTATCAAAACACGTAAGGAAAATAATAAATCAACATAAATGCACACTGTTTCAAAGGGACACTGATGAAATAACTACAAGGTTCTGTACATTCGTCCCGAAATAAAAACTAAATAAAAAATAAAAACATAACATATAAAAACACAACTCTATATCAATCGTTAAGTTTAACAGCAGGAATAGCATGTTGGTAATAATATTGCAAAATATTTCTGGTGCTTAGTAGGTCAAAATAAATTCGAAACTTAAACAAGTTAGTGAAGACAGACAGAAATATGTTTCTTTCAGCGTTCCCCGTCAAACCGATATGGTTAAAAATTTTTTGCTAATTGTTTATCTACCTCTAGTAGGGATAAAACAAAAGTGACATTATACGAGCCCCAACGTGCAAATCAGTTCTGTGAAAACTGTAATACAATCACTAAATTATAAGGAAACACTCACAAAAGTTACTTTAATAATTCTAAATTCTATGCACCTATTGTAACTTAAGGAACTGGGTGAAACACAGCCTTAAAACTTATCAAATGTAAAATTCAAAACTAAACTACTTCAATAATTAGAACTTAAAATATATTGGAAAAAAATTAGGGCTGAAATTATATTTGTGCAAAGTTTATATTAATTTTTAATGTAATATTCAATACTAAAGCAATTTATATTTTAAAGAAGAAAATACGCTTAAACTATAAAACCAAATAGCCTAAAACAAACATGCATGCATATTGTGAAATTGTAGTCAACATCTGAAATTAAACTTTTCGTCAAATCCTTATAGATCTCAACCGGTCAATAGTTCAAAGTTATATTTTGTAAATAAAAGTCAAATAAATCTCTGTAATGCTGGGTTATAAATATATACCTTTGTTGATTCCTGAAAAGTGTCTCCCTTATTGTATGTGGGTTTTCTATTTAATATGTAAGTATCTTTGATTTCATTCAATATCCTTTATTGGACAAATTACCTATTTTATAACCATATTTTGGTAATAAGTAAGTATAGGTATTTAATTAACCAACATACCTACCATCCTTTGAACCTGTTAACGTCGTCCTTACTTTTCTAACACAACTTATGCAGGAAATCGGTGGATTGACTACATCTACGCATACAAACAATCTATTGCTATGTCTGAGCCCCTCGACAACTTCAAAGTTGACGACACGCGTCAAAGTTTAAAAAAAAATTAGAAAACATTGCGTCAGTTCGCAAAAAGCAGCCCAACAAGCTTGGAAGAGATCGCTCGAAGCGATATACCGCGGCTTTGCCCACACATATTGTTTAATTGCTCGTTAACTCATCAACAATAAAGTATTTAATCAATCTCAGTTTTATTACTCTGCCTATTTCACATACAAATATGTTACAAACATATCTTTCACGCCACTCCTGTGCCATTCCCCCCTCCAGTTGCCACACTATCGATAGTTGAGCATGAAAATGATCTATCTTACTTTTTTATGTAATAAGCCAACGGGACGGTCAGTTCGTTCACCTGGTGGTAATGGTAAGTGATACGTCTGACCATAACAGATGCAGTGTTGAAGGAAATAAAATAATAGTAGGCATATTTTCCGTCAACACTTCATTGCACCCGTCACCCGAGACTACAGATGTTAAGTCTCTTATACCCTGTAATTTTACTAGCTACGTGCCTTCATCGCGAAACAAAACACTATATTGACATTGAAGATGTCTATACGCTCATTTTCAATATCTCCGAAAATATGCAAGTTAGGCAGGACTATTTAGTTTCGTGAGATTTAGAATTTAATGACGGATAGTATGGTGTTAAAATTCGTTGGATACTTTTTTCAAAAAATATAAAATTATCGATAAAAACAGAGATTTTTAGGGGTCATTTTTCATTAAAAGTGCTGCAATTCGGCTATTTAAAAGAAATAGTAATATACCAAAGATCATCTTCATTGCCCCAGTAGGTTGCGGGAACTGCAAGGACTGTACATTTTTTACGAGACGATACCTGGCACTGCGTTGGTTGCGTTGGTTACTAGACGACTCAGTACAGAGTCCACCACCGGGTAAAACTATCGATGGTTTTGGAAAAAGTCTGCAGCCGATAACCTATCGATACTATTGCTTTAGTCCATTTATCGATAGTGGACAACCACAAGTGGTCGGCAGCGGCAACATTATCCCCCTAGGATAACGCCATACTCCTTGAACGATTCAGTAAATAATGGGACACGTTCTCGTACGTGAGGAACGTGATCATGGTGGCCGGGACCACGCGCACCAGACTCGGCTTCAGGCCCTTGTAGAAACCGGCTGCGCCTTCATGCCTGTAATGTTAGAGTTAACGCCTTGAAATATCATATACTCAACTTACGATATGACGTGAACAAATACTGATCAAATTTAATATAAATAAAAATATGTCAATTCTATGTCCAAATATTTAAAATTAACAAAGTACAAAAAGTTAGTAAAGACGAGATATATTTAGGTAACAAAATAAACGACTTGCAAGATCTATAAGACTTAGGAAGCGTTCTAATACCGTAGCAAAAAAATCAGGATAAACATTACGCGATACACTAATGATTATTATTTTTTAATTAATAGAATTGACTGAAGTAATTGAATTCTGTTGTTATTATTGATGTCGACTCCTTATAGTCGAACTAGATACAAGACTAAGCATCTTAATACTTCCTAACTGTAATTTATTATTTTTGTTATTTGATCATTAAATTTGATGATTTATTTGTTCACGTTACATAAAAAATAGTCTTACAAATGCATAGCGATACTTACGAATATCCGGATTTACAGATGAAAATAAACTGAATTTTATGATTTATTATATATTTTGTTTTTTACCAAATTGTTTAAAAAGGCTTATGCTATCTATCACTGGGGTTTATCACTAAAACTATTAATAAATTAACCAAAACTGATTCGAAAAAAAACGCATTATTTCAATTTGCTATCATTTATTGATTACACAAATTGAAAACGTGAGTCGAAACAAGGAAACTTTATCGATTATTGTTATTATAAAAATATAATATATCCTACAAACTGATAGTGTGGCCAGCCACCAAAGACATAATATATCTAATGGCACAGTGCAACAGCTTTGTCGATACATTAATTCATCACATTTTCAAAATATTAAATACTACAATCTAAAACTCTAATTTTTAGACTTATAATTAATCTTTTATCATTGTGCTTACTAAAAAATTATTTTAGCTAAACACAAATAAAATTTCCACCTCTCAATACGATTTTGATATTTTTATCTTAATTTTTTCTTGCGTTCTCTTATCATTTATTGAAATATGATATAATTTCGTATTTCTATCTAAAGTTTATATGATATTTGACTCCAATTCTTATACATAAACAAATTGTTCGACACAACGTGCGAGACCAGCTCATAGCGTTATTAAAACTATCATATTATAATATAATAAATAAACAAAAACTTTGACGCCCTAAACTTATGATCAAAATATTATCCGGGCTCAAAAAATAAAAATTTAATTTTGCTTCAGTGTTGCCTCATCAATATTTTTTTCCAAATAGTATTTTTGGGCATTTTTAAGTTCACTTATGCACTGTGCCCACAACAAACAAAAAAATAAATAGATAAATACGTAAGCATTTTGAATGCAGTTCTAAAAATATATAATCACGCATATATTTGTGTTAATCGATTCACACATTCCATCAACGATTATGTTTTATTGTCTTTATTTATCTTATGTCCCTTTGACTGTTTAGAAACTTTTTTTTATATATTGTCGAGCATTTGTGTGTAAATTTCAATTTTATTATTTATTCTATACCTACATATATTCCAATCCATACCTTTATATTTTAGTTCCGATGATTAGTTAGTTTTTGGAAATCAAAATTAACCAGGGTCTTTGTTTTATTGTGTGAATCGACGTCAATAAATAAACAAAACCAGATGTCATACAACAACTTATAGAAGTAGCATTTAAGCTCAAATTGTGCTAAATAATATTGTAATGATCTTCTATATTAAAACACTGTTATTTTTATTAGTAAATTGAATTGGGGCTATCTGTCTACAAAAGAGGAGGGGACTTAAATCTAACATTAGAAATTCTTAGACAGAAAAGCTTCATACTTGCATAATTCAATATTTCCATAGTTTACATATATTTTTTTATTTCTAAAACGTCATCTAATAATTTTAATTTTCACTTTAGTTAAAATTCAAAGCAAGATGAAACAAATCCATCGTTTAAACCTAACGTCGTCTCACCACACATGTAACGTTATACAACATTGTCTTTTCATGTTTATTGTTAGACATCGAAATGAAAAACTATAAGTAAGTAACTATTATCACAAAAATGTCAAATTTAAGAACTAAATTGCGCTAATTGTGAACCGAGGGGACCTCGGCGGTTGAGTCGAAATCTGATGGGAAACAGTACTGCTAAAATAACTACACATCACATAAATTCGAAAACACAACATATGTCGTGAGACAGGAATACATTTATGAAACGTGTTTCTTAACTAATTGTGAATATACATTTACATAATATCAAAGAATTGCAACACTATTATTATTCAAACAGGTGACTTTCGAAACATGATTTGACTTATATTTTTATGTATTTTTCTCATATAATAAAAATATTTTTAAAATCCGATTTACCTGAATCGTCGTCGCTTTTACTTTAATCAGTTTAAAAAGTCACTCAAAATCACCAAGATCACGATTTAATATTAATACGATATGTCATTTCCACTGTTCTATATAAAGTCAAGAAACACTTTTAGGTAATTGATACATATAAATCAATTCATCATTTTATTGTTACTATTTTACAGATCTAGGTGTAATAACATTGTATTGACTAGCAAGATACATTATTACCAAACTGATAAGATATATGTAGTACAAGAAAAAAAATCTTTTTCAAATTTAATACAAATCAAAATGCAAGTTTAATAATTTTACATTTAAAAGGTATTATTAAGACATAATTATTTAATATACTTACGTTTAAAGTAGTTTTCAAATGTAACATTATCTATCAATGAAATCTGTATTTTTTGTATTAACATTTTATGAATTATTTAATGTATTATCTTATAGTGATAGATACCTATATATAGGGCACCCTGAAACCCAACGTCAAGCGGTATGGAGCAATAAGCTAGGTTATGCAAGTTTTAAAAAAAGTTTTTTATCAAGTGATATATATTACTGTTAGTCGCTGGTGGAAGCTGGATGGGAAAAGCGGGGACCAGGATATCTAGCCCAAAATGGGGACACCTATGTCCAGCAGTGGACTGCAATAGGTTGAAGAGCAACTGTTAGTCGTATGAAACGTACTATTTCAAGACTTCAGATCTTTATTTTTTTACATTAAGCTCACATACACGTGATTGCAATATTTTTTTTCTATTTACTGCATTAAAACAGTCTCGTAAAAAACGTAAAAGTATTCATACATTAATAACATGTGATAATTAATTAATTATTATAACATGTAATCATCCTTTCTATTTATCACTGAATCTAGTGACATATTTATTATTTCTACTACTCGCTTGACGTTCAGTAACGTGTTAACACCCTGTATAAATTAATGGTTAGGTATTTTTTTTATTCTAAACAAAGTTTATTTTTCCCAAACGTGTTGTGCGTGCTGGTAAACTCAAGATCCAAAAGGCTAGTAATTAAATTTGTTGTAAGTGCACATTTAAAAGTTTGTCCTTATAGGTACTTACATTTCAGAAAAACATTTCAAGTATGTAATGTTTTTACATAGATTATGACAATCAAACCAATAATATCTCACGAAAAATATGCACAAACAAAATGAATAGTTCCGTTTTTCACCCAGCTATTCGCAAGAGCTCTTAGACGATTCAAAGATAAATTTTAAAAAGCACTTGTTATAATCAAAAGTTATACTTTTACTGAATTTCCTTTACTCGCACAGCACGTTCACATGAATATAGATTTGAATTTTGGTTACTGTAATATTTTTTAGTTACTGTGCAATACATATTTTACAATAGAAAAAAACCGTTACACAATATATAACTCAAACGTAGAATTCTCGTTACAAATGACCACAGACAACGTGCACTCAGCTGTCAAATAAAAAAAAATACAATAAAACACGGAAAAAAAGTACGATTCCCATCAGACGAACAGATTCAATCGTTATTAGTGAACTTCTCCCATATGAGCATAACTAGGCATATATTGGGCGTTACATGTAGGAGATACGGCGTGAGGCCCTTGTAGAAGCCCCTGAACCTTTCGTACCTCCATGTCTCGGTGATGCAGTGCCAGGCGCCGTGGTACGAGCGGTGGTGGTCCTGGAGGCGGGCGCGGACCACCTGGTACGGGTAGGTCGCGCCGGCCGCTATCAGCTTGGAGACCGCCGCGAACGTTAGGTATTCCACTGACGTCTGGAACATAGGGCGCGTACAATTGACACTGTTTCTTGCATCTTTGGAAATTTATATAGACTTAATAGGTATTGGCTTATAGTTTAAAACTGATAAGTTCTTTTATGCGAGTAGATAAATTGTACAGAGAATTAAACCGAGAATTTCTGCCAATAAGCAAATTGCAATGCAATAGTTTTTTTTTTTTACTTTTACTTTAAAAGCATTTTATTTTATGTAAAAGATCTTAAATATTACTGTGATTTTAATGTTAAACTTGAACACTGTTAAACTAAAGTACACAAAGCTTGATGGTAATTTCAGAAGTCTAGCTAATGGTTGTAATACATAAGTAGTGTTTAAGAAAACCAATATGAGAAAATATTGATAGCAATTAGTTTATATCAACACTGCCCTACGGACGTCACCCGATACGACTGATGTAAGGTCCCCAATTCGCAGTTATATCACTAGTACTTATATTAAGTGTCTATGTGTTTCACTTCGAAATACATGACGTCGGCTTACCAATTTGATGTCTATAGGCAGATTCCTGTACTGGTTGTAGCGGTTCTTCATCTCCTCGTAAGTCATGAACTGGAGAGCGCCGTGCGACACGCCGAACATGCCGGGCACGAAACCCTGAAAATATAATAATAATAAACTTTTATTGCACATAAAACACATAACAAACGAAAATAAAGACAGAACAAAGTGTACAAAATAGGCGGACATATCGCTAAAGAGCGATTTTTCCAGACAACCTTCAATAGAGGATAACTTCATAATATATAGAAATAGCGCTGTGAAAACATAGGAATTAAATTTAATAATAATATTAATAATATCTTTATTGCCCAACAAATTACAATGTTCTTATGGTAAGTACATACATGATGGAATGAAATCCGCTAATGTAAGATGGAATTTGTTTTGTATAAGTAGAACAAGATATCTGTGTGAACAATATATATTATATATATAATTGAGTGTTTGTGTGTGTGTGTGTGTAAGTGTAAGATTGTGTGTTTGATTCATGACATTATTGTAAATAAGGCTTCAGTGTCATCGTAGCTTTGGGCTAGTAGCCAGATTTTTATTTTATTTTAACATACTTTCCTAGAATTTGGGTAGATATTTAAGGCATCATTAGCTTTATTGAATAAATAAGTGCCGAGGTAAAGGAAGTATCTTCTAGCATATTTAGATTTAATCCGTGGAGGGGTACAGACAACCCTAGGACGTCTGGTAGGGTAACATGATGTCGTACTAGTTACATATCGAGTTACTGAGTGTTGCTTGAGATAGAATTTAAGGACAAACAACTGGCGAACTGTCAACACCTCACAAGTGTTGTATAAGTCTCGAGTAGGATATGAAAAAGGCCGAAAAGTGCATTTTTTTTTTTTTTTTTCAGAACTGCTCTCTAATAAAAATACTGTCGTGAGTATTATTAAAATATGAATGAATACATGAATTAATAATTTATGGGATTAATCGCACAACGTAATAATTGTTTATTTTTGACGACCCATTTGGTGTAGGTAATGGCTGAGATGTCAGCATTCACACCAAAGGTGCTGGGTTTGATTCCCGGGCATTACAAATATTTGTGTATAATATGTATGTATTTACAAAAAAGTATTTTAGATAACGCTGTGCAAATTTCAGAGGATATTTATTAATTATTCTCCCCGTGTGTGCAGTTACAAGTTGGTTCAGGCGCAATTTTTTCGACGCTTTTTTTAATTTGGAACGAAATACCAGCAGCGGTATTTGTAAAACTATAGGACTACGGTGCCTTAAAAAAACAAGCGTATAAAATGGAGGAAGATGTTTTTGTTTCCTTGAAATTAGACAGACATCAGGCAAACACGCACTAACAGAAGTTCGCCCCCGATGACTCTTCACGACGACGTGAACCTACCTATTCGCACGTATATATGCCGTAACCCGGTCGCTTTTTTCCTAACGTGTAGTAGGTTTTTATCCTCATCTTTTTATAGAGGATTTTTATAATATTTAGTGAATGTGACCGTCAGTTCGCTCAACAGATGGTAAGTGATACGCCTGACATTATAGACTAGCATTGAAAGATACCGATTACCAATAAATGATAGAAACTTATTATTCTTCGCCGACGCCCGTCATAAGAAACGATACGTGTTAGGTCTCTCATACCCGGTTTTATAACTAGCTACTGTGCCCTTACCCGATACATAACAGTGCATAACACTCCCAATTTCACGGCACGATATTTACGACCAACTTTAATATTATGTAATTCTAAATTTAAATTATTAGAATAATGCTGAAACAAAAGGTCACTACTGAAAGCGTTCAGAGATCAGTAATATATGTGTGTGTGCGACTCAACGTGTACATAAGCGCTTTGTGAATGCAGTTATCATGGCTAGGGTTGCCACCCGTATTTAAAATTTAAACCTTTATAATTAAATATTGTACATTATTTCATGTTATTGTACTCTATACAATAAGAATTAAGTATGTACGCGAAAATACATTATTTTGCGTACTTGATTTGATAATTCTGATTTTGATATGACAGTCGTAAATACAAAAAATATATATTTTTATTACTGACTGTATCTCATATCTTATTAGCTTATTACTGACGACCCATTTGGTGTTGCGGTTGAGAGGTCGGCCGCAACACTAAGGGTTCCGGGTTCGATCCCGGGCAGTACAAAATTTGTGTGCATGAACATGTCTGTTTGTAATGGTCTGGTGTTTTCTATGTATAATATGTATGTATTTACAAAAAAAATGTATACATGTATGTTTATCCGTTGTTTAGTACCCATAATACAGGCTTTACGCTTAACTTGGGGCTAGATGGCGCTGTATGATTGTCAGTAGATATTTATTTATTTATTTATACTTAGGAATATTTCCCCCCGCAACGCCCTAAGCCGAGGTTCGAGTCCCGTTCGGGGACGCCCTTAGGCTCGTTGTGTAAATATTAAGGCTGAGAGCCATCTGCGCTCGCCACTTGCCCGGTGAAGCTGTAAAGGCCATCTGCGGCTAACAGCAGTAGTCAGTTCGAAAAAAAAAACTTAGGTATTCGTTAGGTATAGAATAATATTCACGGAATAAACAATTAAATATATAGGTACATATTTATTGCAAAATGCAATAAATATGTACCAAGATACACTTTAAATATAAAATAAAAGAAAATACATAGTACTTCATATTTATACTGTGTACTTTTTTTACCTATAATGACCAATGTACTTTATTTAAATGCAACAATAAAAGTAGGCAACCCTACTTGTGGCCGTTTATCTAATTGTTTATTAATTATGTGACCTATTTGTTGTGATGGCACGGTTTAGTTGGAGCTAGATAATTAGCTGTTCACTTGGAGTCCTGTTCCGTGATTAAGTTGTCTATGAATATAGACTTTTGTTTAGTAATTTATTTTATAAACTAACTAACTACTCCATTTAAAGTCATTCCTTGATTTGAATCAATTTCAAGTAAGCATACAAACAAAAGTTCAAAGGTGTATTTGCAGAAATGTTAATAAAAATATTTGTGAGCACAAATCTTATATAAATCATTTAATCAGTCGATAACGTCCGACTGCAGGGCTAAGCGAATGGCTATGGGGAGATGGGTATATTTTTCCTAACTCTGTCTCAGTATGTGCTTCCACGGCATAGTTTTATGCGTCGAAGCGCTGATATCCTGATAGGTAATACAATAACGGTCACAAAATCACGTTAGTTGTTTTGACCATTTGCTATGCAAATTACTTTAGCAAAAAACAAAACGCGAATTAAAAAAAAAATAATCAGAATTCTAAATCATAACCATAGTTTGAAGTATTGAATTTCATAATTAGCGTTTTAAATTTCTTTTAGAAACCGACGTAATAACTAAGTGATAAATCTCCCTTTTATGTATTGCATAATTTCACCTTTGTTCATCATTGGATACGATGTTTGTTATAGTAGAAACCGGTTAGAAGTATAAATGGGAAATGCATTGATAATTCATCATTCTACTACTACCATAAATCGCACAAAATCTTTTATATTGAAGACGCAATAAAAATCTTTCATATCGTGATCGATTCTTTCAAATTGACAAGACATGAATTTATCCATTCATCCGGGCGATAAACAAGCGTTTTTATTTAGTGAATTCGCGTTAATCTATGTACAGATTAAAAATATCTATCATCGTACGCTGATGTGTTAAATTACGTAAATCTGTTATCACAATGATTTCAATCATGTGATGTAAAAAAATTTCTACCACAATAAAATTAGCGTAGAATATATTTATTTCAAAAATATATAACTAAACTAACTTTACTGTAGTAGGTAGCTCATAGATAATTTTTACGCCAAAAATCCCAGTTTCTCCCCATCCAGCCTTCGCCAGCAACCTTTTCATGAATGCCGTCAGTCGAGTACGCATCACGCGTCGTATAACATGAAATAAGTTAATTTAGTCCTCATTATTCAATTAGGTACCTACTTCGAAGTCAAAAGAAATTTCGTAAATTATACTACCACAACATTCTACGAACGTACCTTCACTACAAAAACTACATATACACGTATATACATTATTTTAACGTATTATCATCGGTAATGACATGGGCATTGTGCGTTTTTGACTTGAGCATTTTTACTTGTTATTATAAGTGTTATCTGTGTAAAATAAAAACACACCACTGTGATGTCACAGATACAAATTATTTAAAATTAGCCTGGTAATTCTGTGATAAGGAAGTCCGAAATAAATTTTATGATTATTTTTTTCAATAATTTATTTATTAGATTACCTACACTTAGCTCCTAAACAAGATAAAACTATTTTTTGGAAGGCTCGATCGTGTGGGGGCTTGCGCAGATAGAAAAAATCAAGGAACGGTGACTGAAAAATATACCGAGGCTGTGCTTCGAGAGATAATGCTGAGACTTGTACGAAACTGTTGAGGGTAACCTGCTCTGGCGAAAGACTTGGTCCAATTTAGATAGAAGAGCCGTTTTCAATAGAATATGTTCAAAATCTAAAGGATTCGTACATTGCAGTCAAAAGTTATACCTAAACGAAAACTGCCTTTTTTGCAGTTTCCGCCTCGTCTTCGGGATGATGTGTTACGCCTTGGACTTTGAGATGGAACAACATCTTGCGAAAGGTCGCTGGTGAAGGACGGATATAAAAAGCGGAGGACCGGGATATCTGGCGCAGGATGGCGGTAACCTTAATCCCGCTATGGACTGCCGCTTTGTTGAAGATGGGACCCAATCTTTCTTCATTTTGAAAAGGAGCGTTTAAGCCGGATAGTAATAATGCATACTAATCAGGGCCAACCATAATTTCTTCAAATTATCCAACTAAAACGTACAGTACAAACGTACTGATAGGGAGTGAACTTAATTCTGATAAGGCTATTAGTTTCTTGGACAATACTCATATCGTTTTAACACTGCATATAACTCTTGTACTTGAAATAGCTCGTGATCGAAAACAAACAAATCCAATAGCCGTACAAATACTCGTATTACGTTTTCAACTTATATTAAAGTACCGCAAACCGACTATGAAACGATCCATATCACATGAGGACAGTATCTAGCAAAACATTATAATAGAACAAGAAATGGGCGGCTTACTATTTATATAATCATATATTTAACTCTCTTGAACTACAGGATAGTTTTTATTAAATTCTAAATATCTAAAAAACTTTATTAAGTAACCACATTCAACTATTGATGGTGACCCATAAAATGTTTGTTTATAAGTACACAATAGCACATAATAAGATTGGTTGTCGAAGCTAAAATACACTTTGTTTCAAATTACAAATAATTTAGTACTGCTGCACTAACTAGGTAGGTAGGTTGATAGAATTTCTGAGGTTTTCACAGATTTGAGATGTCGGAGGGTTTAGTCAGTCCATTACACATTCTATAAACTAATTATTCATTATCACATCGCGAAAATACGGACATACACGGTAATTGAGATCAACTCTATTCGATTTTATAGCCACAATTTGTCCGCAAATCGTATAGAGTCAAGGTCTTTCATTGACATCTAATTTAAAACATAAACAATCAGTTATATCTCGATTTTCTGCCCGTTATATTAAATATATACTTTTAAGAGTTTACCTAGTAATTAAGAATAAACTCAGTGATTACTATGTATGTATTATTGACAATATATGTGTTGTTATGGTCGAGACGACAGCTTACACCAACGGTTCCGGTTCAATCCCGGACATTACAAAACTTTTGTGTGTATGAAATGTCTGTTTGTAATAGTCTTGGTGTTTTCATGTATAATATGTATGTATTACAATAATACGTATATAAGTACATATGTTAATAAATGGGTTTTGTTTGGGCTCAATGGCGCCTACGCTTCGTTTTCCGTTACATGAACGAATCGAGTTAGTTACTTTTGTAATATGCAAAGGGCGGCGAACTATCTTTTCCGAACGCGGCTACTATGGCTCCGGCTCTCACTAATTCTAGATCAGCTGATTTTATTATACATTAATATTTGTAGTATATTATAAGAGCTCTTAAAAACTCTTCCATTAACAATCCATACCCAATTTGCTAAGTAATGACGTACATTGCTAAGGTGTAGCATTTCTTTTTTCAATTAGCGTCAACATTCTAGGAAGAGTCGACTAGGAGACGTCCGGAATACGATCAATGCCAAAGGGCCATTCGTTGCCTTACGAATGTTCACAGACGGTAAGAATACTGATTATTATGGATACGATACTTTTTCGTTTCTTTGACGCATGTAATTTTTTTTTTTTTACAAAGACATTGAGTCACAAATCATGAGAGACCAAGACAACTTTTGAATCTCACTATCATTCGTAGCATTTAAAAAGGCGTAAGTTCGATGAAGGTTTGCAATGTAAAAACTAATACTAAACCACCGGTACTGAATACTGCTAAAAGAGGTAAGAGGTCTAGCGAGGTTACTGATTGGTGACTTTAACGTCATTTCCAAATCACGTCAGACAATAACCAATCGAAAAACAGTACCTGACTACACTACTAGAATCACGTTCTGCAACTGACGAATTATCAAATACAAAATACTCATTGCGTTCCAATGCGTCAGTAAAGGTAAAAATAAATGCGCATAAAATTAAGAGTATAATACAATATTTTCAATTGGTAAGCTTAACAATACCAATTCAGAGCAGTTCGTCATCACCAGTTCATTAACAAGACTAATTAGACTACGCTACGACGCGCTATTGTGACAGACAATATGACGCCTGGTTTCATCCAAAGGATATTTAAGTATCTAATTATGAGCAAATATCTCTCAGCGTATCGATGGCCAATACACATCAAAATCATGATCAGCTCTATAAATGTCCTCACCGAGTTAGCAGAGACTACCGTGACGGGTATGGCATACGTGGTCCAGCGGCGGGCTCAGTGCGAATTGGCGACTTCACCTTTGAATTCTTCGCAAGTGGTGCGCAGGTTTCCTACGATGTTTTCGATCACCGAAAGAGCGTCCGGATAACGTACATATAATTTCGAAAATTTAAAACACGTTGTTACGTGGCGGGATTTCAACTGCCCTCCGATCGGAAGGTAACAGGTAAATTAAGTCACCGACGCTCTTGGCCAATACTCGTTAAAAATAAATAGCGTCGTCGGCAGCTGTCATTAAATCGTGCTATGTATAGAAGTTTTGCCAACAGGACACATACTTAACCCCCAGAAAACCCATCGGGATAAGTTTCCTTGACCGTCAGTGTACGAAACCCTTTCTTATGACATCAAGTCAACTGGACGGTTAGTTCGCTCACTTGTTGGTAAATGATACGCCTGACCATGGCAGATGTAGTGTTGAAGGAAAATAATATCAGGTCGTCATTGTTTCCGTCAACACTGTCGTGCGCCTGCTACCAAATACGACAGATAATAGGTCTCTCGTACCGGTAATTTGACCATTTCGAGACCGGTCATGACAACTCTTTTGAATTATGTTATGGTAAAATTGTTCTTGAGTATTTTCGCAAACAAGTTTTATATATAATTTAATAATATATGATCTTGATTAATGAATGTTAATAAAAATCATTATATTTATATCTGATTCTAATACTTTTTAGATGTGTTTATGTATGTTAGTAAGGATTAATTGTATATATTTTTAGCTACATTATTGCATTAGGCCTAACGCCCTGTAATGATAGTGTATGTATTGAATAATAAATAAATAAAAATATTGTTTCCAGAGGAGCGCCGTACATTACAAGTTAGGTTTTTCAAATGGTAACTGTGGATTTAATTTATGTGAAATTATAACCATTTTATATAACCTTTTATACCAATACAAATAATTACTACAAGTAGCATAAAAAGTCGCTTTCTGTCCTATATCTCTATGTATGCTGAATCTTTAAAATTACGCAACGGATTTTGATGCGATTTTTTTAATAGATAGAGTATCGAGAGGCAGGTTATATTTATAATGGCACACATTAAATAGTGGAGAAATACTGTTTTTGTTTGCAGCGGTACCGGCGGCCAGTGCAGCGAGAGCGTGCCTATTATCAGCATTGCACGCTAGTTTTCAAAAGCAAACTCACCCGATTGGCCCTGATGCGTCCGTGTATATCTTGGTAAGTCCCGTCCACCATGCCCCTTTGTAGCTTGTGCTCGGGAGCTGCTCCCACTGTACTGCAGACAGAGCGCGTCTTCACCACCTATGGGGTTGGTCATGCACCAAAGACAGTACGCCGCCTCAGCCGCCGCTAGCATGTGGAGACCCGGCCCGAGCGGGGTGCGAGCGTTCCCGCCTTGTATCATGTTTTATTGCGTTGTAACTGGAAAACCGTTTATTAGCCAACCGTATGGAATCGTCACCATCATAATGCTTAGGATACACACGCCGTACTTGCACACTAGCACACCAGTTCTTGCAGGTGCCAGCCACTGTCATGTGTATACGCTAACTGGCATGCGGGTTACGGGCACACAAGTAGCTAGCTCAACATTTGATTTATTGCATGGCATTATGGGAGCGGGACGCGGGGGCTACCAACTGGCATGTGTGAACAGACGCGACAGCTACGGGCTTGCCAGCAGCTGCCTTATTGTGGTTTTTTGTTTTGCTGCTTTATTTTGTATTCTTAAATGGTTTCTGTAATCAGGATCTTCTTTACGCAATTACTTCTTCTCCTCATTCTTCCCATCTACTTATCAATTTCTTACACAGACCTACTTCTTTTTTTTCTTTTTAACCAATAATTTAGCTACATATTCAGTTGCTAGTTAACACATTTGTTTTATTCTCTGTGATTATTTCATTTTTGGCGCGCAAGAATAGGTAGACTCTCACGAATGTCTGGGTATACGCGATGGAATACTGGCATACTAGGACACAACTTTCATGCCAGTATTACTTGCAATTTATCGCGCTATGCCAGTTGCCAGTAACTTTCATGCAAGTACTTTCCTAATTTACTGGAATGTGTATGTATTCTCACTTAAGACTATAAGGTCAAAGTACCTACAGCTATGGTAGATTGGCAGAAATTTACGCCAAAAAACGTGATGGACAGAGACGATAAAGATTGGTCAAAATGATTGTTTGCATTTACAATTTTGTCCGCAACATGCGAATCGTTTATATATTTTGAACATATCCTATTAAAAGCCTTTTGGACGAGTCTTTATTCGTTCCTATATCGCGTTTTTCTGCAGTTTTAGTTATATTTCAGAAGCACGGAAACATCTTACTTTTACAAATAGACTTAAGATGGCTCCGGTTCCTAAAATAGTATTAAATATATACTTTGTCTTTTCTGGTACAAAATGCGACGTGTTATTATAGTAATACGTTTTAAGAAATGACGGTAACCTCCAGGTGATGTCTACCAGTAGGAAAATGACATAGTGATTTTTCCCGCGGGATTGGAACCCACGACGGGTTGCGCGAGCCGACAGCTGAGTCACTAGACACGTGGTCATCTGT
>PQWD01005697.1:0-49668 GCA_019425675.1 Leucinodes orbonalis
CAAATCGATTAAAATTCCAGCATAATTTGACCCCGAGTTATACGATTTTCTGTACAAATTCGGGATCAGATTACGCTGGACATGTATATACAAACCCGGTCGCGAAAGACGGAGAGCTTCGGCGGGTGTACATAGCTAGAATGATGTATAAAGGATAGACGCGAACGATTTTCTAGTAAAGTCGATGTACATTAGATTCTATTTGAGTTTAGTTTAACCCTTTGAACGCCAATGCCACCTAAAGGCGTCAGAAACGATTTTCTATTGTTTCTGGCGTTCAAAGAGTTAACCGAACGTACGGAGTAGTCTGAGTATATATAAGTTAGGTGTAAGTGTCGACGACCAGCGATACGACCACTGCCAATTGTATAGTAGGTTATCCGAGTTGGGATAGTTTAGGGTTATATTGTCGCTTTATTCATGTTCAAAAGCGGCTTGATACGTTCGCTTGAGTGCCAAGGTCTGGACTGACGTTATTTGGCGTTTTATATATTTTAGGAATGCAGTGGAGTTTTTGGGTATATTTTAACTATTAATAAAGATAATATAAAATTACAATTCAATTGGGCATGAATATTGGTCGTACAATAGTCTATATAAAGTAAAAAACACCAGACAACTCCACTGCAATTTTGAAACGAACATCAAAGTCATCGTGAAAGAGTTAGGGCGTGTATGCACTCGGTGTCTTCCGAACTTGTGTGGACTCACCAAGTGCCTCGGTAGCGCAATACAACGTAGCGTAGTGTTCACCTATATCAGGTATTCGCGTAGTCATATCAGACTAAACTCGCAGTTAGTGCTAGTGTGTTAGAGTTCAATTTTGATATCCGTGTGTTCCAAATGAAACTGAAGCAATTTCCAATGACGCCTTATAGAATCAACAGCTGTCTACGTATAATGTAGTGTATGTCCAACGACTTATTGTAACGTCACTGCCATGATGTGTTTAGTTCTAAAGGTGTGAGTACATCGATACTGTTAGCAATAAATCGTTTGTGATAAGGTAACATATTCGTTTCCACGCACAAGTTTATTTGTATTTTGTGTCATATACAGTATACATACGTTATACAGTGGTGGGTTTGAGTTGAATGAGCGCGTAACGATATGTTGTAATATCAGTTTTGTTGTATACATAAGTGTGAAGGAGTAATACATATTCGTTTTCTGATACGACCGTCTCTCTGCCGTCCATTAGCTAAAACTCCGTTAATTGAAAAACACAATTTTAAGTTCGGCTTATAAGTAATTTAAATCACGATTATACACACTATTAGTGACAAAAAAAACTTTTAATATCTTTATAGTGATAAAAAGGAATATAAAAAATGCTTTATCCGAAGTTGTTTTTCTTTAAACAGGGTTTTTCAGTTTTATATAGAAAAATTGTGGTCGTCAGTTAACGGTCTTTTAGCTAGTGGACGGCAGCTCTGTTATCCTTACATAGTGTTGTTGTAGTGGACCGAGGATACAATATTAATTTGATTAGTGGTAACAATAAACATAACATGCCAATGATTTTGATATTTAATTTGTCAATAGCAGAGTTGTAGGCAAAGTTTAGATGTTAAACATTTTGGATACACCTTATACAGAAGTTGTCAGATCAATGCCTTTTTAGCAATAAGGGATTATACAATTGAATAAAGTAAATTGTGTTCTGTGCTCACAAGATCTCGCTAGTATTTTTAGTTAGTGCCTATAGTGTTAAGTTAGGGTGAATTGTGTGTGGGCGTGTATAATAATATGTAAAACGTATTCTGACTAATAGCTTTGGACGTCGTGGGGTGATTACAGATATTGTATGTGTTAGACTCATTTGTAGAGCGCAAGGACCTTAGGGTAATGAGTAAGATACGCTTGTCATGTCGAGGCGACGGACTAAAACCGCAAGGTGGTCCGGTAGGTAATGTCACTCCTGAAGTGGCCGCCAGGGGCGCTGTACGTTGCGGGAAAAAACTCGAACGAGGTTATTAAATGAAATTTAATTAAGGTTATAACGTTAAGAATGTATGACAAGCGCGCCCTGGCGGCGACCGCGCGTGGCGGATACACTCACGAGTGAATCCAAAGAAATGTAATAGGAAAATTTCTCTAGTAGTCAAGTTGGTGCCTGATTGTCGGTGTGTTGTAAAATCGTATGCTAATCTACCGTTAGACTTTTGGAGAGTTTCCAATGTACTGATTATTATTTTCTATAAATTTAAAAACTAGAATAATTTCCCAGCACTGATTGTAGTGCCATATTTTATTGGCTCGATTTGTTTTTATAAATTATTTTTCTAGTGAAATTCGACACCAAAATCAGAGAGACAAAATTCTGTTTTTTTATCCGTGTAACAATATGGACTTGTATATTTGATCTCAAATGTAATCGACCGGCCGGCGGGAGGTCCCGTTCGGTTCCTAAACGTTCGATGTTAAGTTTCGCTCAATTTGATTCGATGAAAATTACACGGTTTCTGTATAGGACTCAAGCGATTTGGCCTACAACTAAATAGTACAAATATCATTTTGCTGAACACGGAGGCGCGTTACGTCGAGTTTGGCAACGGAACCGTACTCAAGTATTTTATCTCCATTAGACTAGAGTTAGGCGTTCGAAATGTTAGCCAGAGAGATATTTTGTGAATGCGGGCCTTGCTCTCGGCAAGGTACTAAATTATATCGTAAAAATATACATACAATTCGTACGTAAGCACGAAGAGATTTATATTTTTGTCACTGCCACAATAGTCATAGTGTTGTGTCGGATGTGAGGATTATTTTGTGAGTGTCGATTGACGCCGGGCAGTAGCCGTAAGTCGTATGTGTCCCGGCGTGGGACTGAAGGGGAACAATGCTCATCGCTGCCAGTTAGTTTTCGTTGAACCTTCGTGTGTTCGGTCTAACCACTGACGTTTGTGAAGGCGTGAAACACATTACAGCTGCCATGCAGACGAAAGCCCCCGTACAAGGTTGCAGTGTGCCAACTACCCGCAAGGGGCGCTAGTTCTTAGTCCTGATTCTATTGAGATTGTTTAATAGAGAAAAAGTAAGTTTGGTTACCGCGCGGCATTTGTTTTCCGGCCAGACCAAACCGGCGTGTATATAGTTAAGTATATTTATTATTAAGTATTATTCTGCATAATCCTGTAATTTGCTTCGCGTCTGGTTGCCGCGGTTAGATTAGTGTAGTGTTCGGAGTTGTCTTTCAACATGTTTCCTATATTATGCGTTTATTATATTGAATGTTCTCCTTTATTGTAAATGTTTGACGAAATACAATAGTAATATGTGGGGCCTGTGTATCCCGGATAGTGTGCACTACTTTATATTCAATTTGTAGATATTTAATTATATATAGTATAATGTTTAATGTGTTGTCTTATTTGCTTTACCCTCAATGGTGAAATCCGAAAATTAATTATAATTTGACCCGCAGCGGAGATGGGTAATCTACCTCAATTAATTTATCACACATTTGGGCATAATAATATGTTAATTTAATTTCGAACCTTAAAATTTGTTCAATGTAGTGATTATAAGAATTTTTAAATACAATGGTTTGTCCACCTGTCACAAGTACTGTATCTTATATTAAATACATATTGTATGATTGATAAATATGTGTTTTATTGTTTCGCTGCACCCTGCGGTAAGCATACACTATGTTGAAAAACGAAATATGAAAGTAAATAAAATTAATTAAATGACACTTTAGTCTTAATTATAGCATCATTACTATATTACACTGAAACAAGTCACAGTGCAGGATCCAAAATTGTAATCTAACAATATTTTTCATCTTCAAATACTGATATCGCCGGTCTGTGTCGAGTGGTGTAAATACCCAGAGACAATAAAACAGCTCCATGTAGACTAGGCTTGTATTAAAGGTACTGGACAACGGATAAATATACCTACTTAAATATCATCATCTCAGTCATTAAATGTCCTCTCCGAGGGGCACAAGCCTACCCGCGAAGAGTGTAAACTGTAAGCCTTTAAGGCTTTAGTCATCCACGCGGACCCAGCCGAATGCACGCACAACTTTTGAATTTATTCATTGCGTAAGTTTTCTCGTGATGTTTTCATTCATTTTAAGAGCGTCGGATAAACGTACATATTAATTCTAAAAGACATTGGTACGTGGCGGAACTTAAACCAGCACCCTCCAGATCGGAGGACAACAGTCCACACCAATGAGCCATCGACGCTAATACGCAAATACATACATAGCTTATATGCATAGAAACACTAAAATACAAACAGACATTGCATTCATGCGCACAATGTACTGCCCGGGGTCATAAACCCTGGTGTAGTATTTGACAGCTCAACCATTACACCATACGGGTCGTCGACGGGTCACGGGTGTCTTTCGTACCACCCCCTTCAGTATCTCAATTTTGCTGCGAATTTTTATGTGGTTAATAGTTAATACTTCTCAAAATGTTGTAAGGGACATCATGGGTCTCATTTTGAATCTGGGCCCAAGCTAATGTAACCTACCACTTGCTGAGGATTACTAACTGAAGCTTAAACTAGAGCTGACACGGCCAGCCCTCTTTAGTATTAATAAATGATGATGAAAAGTCTTAATTATTTGTATCCATGAGGGTGACAATTTCTAAGTTTAGAAAAAAACCTCTCACTAAATAAAAAACAGCTTTTTCGTCCTTCACCAGACGATAGGCCTTAGGGGAAAGGTGGGGAAACACGAACGCTGGGGAATCCCGAACGCATCAGTTCTACTATGTTAAAAAGAACTCGATGTAACTTATTTATATGAATAGTATTAAAATACAACGTATGTGTGCTAGAATACTCACAATCTAAGCTTCCGATGGCCAAACAGCTAAAGGCATACGTAGACATAACATATTGTTATTTTATTTACATTTTATATTTGTTATACTGTCGGGCAATGGCGAACGCACCGTGGTGGTAATCCCGAACGTTCGGGATTTCCCCTCCTATATTTTAATGATGAGAGATAAATTTGTATGTAATTTTTATTTGTTTTAGATGCCTCGAAATTATATTAGGAAAATAGAAACAAAATATAATTTAGAAGATCTCAAAAAAAGCAATCGAAGATGTAAAAAACAAAGAAATTAAGTCTTGGAAAGCTTCACAATTTATTCGGTGCCAAAAAACCACAATTTATGACCATTTGAAAAAGGATGTAACAAAAGTACCTAAAACTGGCAGAAAGCCAATATTTTCTAAAGCGCAGAAGTTATGAACACTCGGTCAGTCAATCTATCTGATATTGCTGAATTACCAATTATGTCTCCTAAAATTTCTAAGTGGAATATTAGAAAAAAACAATCTATTATTATTACTAGCACACCTATGAAGGAGCAACTTGAAGCAAAAAAAAAGAAACAAGAAAAAGTAATTAAAATATCTGAAAAGAAGCCAAAGAATAAGACTGAAATGCAAAGACTAAAACGTAATGAAACAATAACCAGGATTTACGAAAAATTTTGAAGACTACCATTTAGAAGACAGAAAAACAAAAAAAGAATATTGCTGAGAAAAAGGACAACAAGGAGAAAAAGAAGAAAAAAAATAAGGATGATAAAGATATTATTGCATTTTTTGTAATGAAAAATATAACAACTCTGAAACTTGGATTCAGTGTTACGTATGTTTGAATTGGGCTCATGAAAAATGCACTGATGAACAATCAACGTCAGCAGGCTACAAATGTGATTTGTGTCGTAATTAAAGGCTAATTACAGAATAGAATAATGTTAGTTCATAAGATTACTAATGAATGATCAACGTTAAGAGGCTACAAATATGATCTCGGTTGTAATAAAAGACTGATTATAGATGATTATTGTTAGTTCGTAATTACCCTTATGCTGTTCGTAGTTACCCGACCCTTGTCGGGTAAACCCGAATGCTAAGGTTTTTGTGATTTGTTTAAAATTTGAACTTTTATTAAAAATATGTAAATGTTTATTCTTAAAGTAGTTACTTAAATAGTTTATCTTTTAGAAAAATTAAAGTGTATGTCATATATTTTCTGATTTATTTCAATTTTCTCTTAGGTGTTCGTGATTACCCCACTTTCCCCTACTCTAACTGCGATTGCAAGCTAATGCCTCGTTATTAGACTGGCCTAAAAGGCTATGGGTCAAGCTTCATCATCATCGTCTGTAACTATGACATATCCATAATTAATCCTAGTTTAAACATCCAAATTTGAAAGGTTTTTAATTTATATCAGGCGTAAGATATGTAGGTACTTGTGGTCTTTGTAATGCTGTGTCACAACGTTGTGTCTCAACAGCCAACCCATTCATGCCAAAGCAATAAACAGACATGCATGAAACTAATATTTGTACGGGTATCGAACCCGTGTCGAATTTATGTGGTGGGATTGGCTGAGACCCCAATAGATAATATGGGACGAGTTTTACGTCTAATCAGTATTTATTGACGACTGCAACACCAAGGGTTCCGGGTTCGAACCCGGGCAGTACAAACATTTTGTGTGCATGAACATGTCTGTTTGTAATGGTCTGGGTGTTCTCTATGTATAATATGTATATATTTACAAAAAAAATGTATATAATTAAGTTTATTCGTTGTTTAGTACCCATAATACAGGCTTCACGCTTAACTTGGGGATAGATGGCGCTGTTTGAATGTCAGTGGATATTTATTATTTACATTTAAGTATACAATAAATACTGACTATTATATCTCTCTTCAACCTCAACCAGCACTCCACTGCTGGACATAGGTCTCGCCCATTTTGCGCCAGATATCCCGGTCCTCCGCTTTCCTCATCTAGCCTCCACCAGATTATTATACTTAAATGTAAAATAATTAGTGAATTTTGGGTGTGGCAGAAGAAGCCAAGAAAGCACGATTAATGCGGTTGTACCTAGGGATGAGGTCTTTCAGAGAAATATTTGGAGTGAGATTGTGTGACCGGATTTGGAATGCTGTTATTTGAATAGGGTCCCATTATACATCGATGATAATTAATGACCTAAGCAAGTCCCTGCGTGTGAGAGCCGCAGCCAGCGCTGTGGGTTAAGGTTCCAAATGGATTTAAAATACAAATATTTAGATCAGTGGTTAGAACCACCCTTTTACCCCAACCACCAACCAACTATTGAAAAATCATAGGTTATGCCCTTGTCATTTGTAGACGTTGTACCTTTCTGTTATCACTACAGCATGATAAATCCATTGTTAAATTGAAATTTACCCCTAATGATTTCTATATTGGACCCTAGCTGTTTCAGCAATCGGCTACACGCCACCTTTACCAGGAGTCAGTCGACGCTGCTTTTTCCATTACGTCGATGCCACTCGAAACTTAATGGTTCTATTAGACCTGCCTTTTGATGTCCTAAACGGACCTATTTGCTAACCATTCGGCCTATGATGGTTACTATAGTTCTCCTACGGATTTTCATATTCTGAATTTTGGTGCCTAGGGAAACATCTAACATAGGCCTCTCCATAGTACGTTGGACAATAATCATCAGCTCATTAAACGTCCCCACCGAGGGGCACGAGCCTACCCGTTACGGGTGAATAGGCCTTAGTCGTCCACGCGGGCCCAGTGTGGATTGGATGACTTCACGCACACCCTTGAATCTCTTTGTAGGCGTGCGAAGGTTTCCTCACGATGTTTTCCTTCACCGTAAGAGTGTCGGATAAACGTACATTTCGAAAAGCACATTGGTAAGTGGCGGGATTTGAACTGGCACCCTCCGGATCGGAAGGCAAAAGTGCACAACATGAGACACCTATGTTGGGCAACAAAGTGCCTATTTTAAAGGTTGTAAAAATACGATTTTGCCAAATACGTCATAAGACTTGCATTATTACAGCAATGCATTGAAATAAGCTAGTCGATCTTCATTTAAACATATAATTTATTTTACTAAATAAATTCTAATATTTGTAATTGTAAATGAATATTGCTATAAAAATGACGTCAATGCAATATTTGCGATAACAACGAAGGCCGGCCGAAGTTTCCGATTTCTTTGAACAACACGATCGCGCCGATTTGTTTTCACAATGTTGTAGTGGCCAGTAGTCGGATTGATTCATGATAAAATTAAACTAACTGTATACACCTACTTTTCTTGTTGATTAATTAATTTAGAGTTAGTACGTAAACATTTTTTTTGGCAGTTATTATAGTATACCAATATAATGAGATAAAAGTCATTAGAAAGCAGTAATCAAAATAACAGATTAAAATTCATATAAATTACTTGAAGAATTGCATTATATTTTTAATATTTCAATAAATTACCTATTAAAATGTTAACGAATATCATAAATCAATATAACATACACAAAAGATAAATGAATAAGGATTAAAGGGTATAAGGTAATTTCTAATTTAAGAAGAGAAATAACTAGGAATATATTATTGTCTTCATTCATACCTACTCGTATTATATATATAAGAATACCCAGACCAATACAAACATACATATTCATGCACACAAATGTTTGTACTACCCGGGTATCGAACCCGGAACCCTTGATGTAATGCTGTCTTCTCCACCACTACACCATATGAGTCGTCAAATATGTAACTATAAATGGACAGACAATTTTTTTTTTACAATTAAACATTATCTATAGGTAAAATATGGCTAAGTTGTGAAAGGTATTAATTTTATGCACGGGAATGCTTGGTCCGAGCGTTTCACAAGGCAATCCGATACAGACCAGGTGTGCCCAACTCTAAACAATGATTTATCAATACGGCTTGATCTAATTACCATAGTTAACGCCATTAGCGGAACCGATTTTATTGTCAAGAACAAGTTAATAATAATAGTTGGGACCCTTAATATAATCTTAGTTAGAATTCACTACTACCACAAAAAGAGAGAGTCGGTGGCTCAATGGTGAAGACTGTCGCCTTCCTACCGGGAGGGCTGAGGTTCAAATCCCAACACGCACCAATGTGTTTTCGAGTTTTCGAAAATATATGTACGTTATCCGACGCTCTTACGGTGAAGGAAAACATCGTGAGGAAACCTTCATGCACGCCTGCGAAGAGATTCGAAGGTTGTGTGTGAAGTCGTCCAATCCGCACTGGCCCGCGTGGACGACTAAGACCTAATCACCCTATACGGGTAGGCTCGTGCCCCCTCGGTGGGGACGTTAATGAGCTGATGATGATGACAAAAAGAGAGACATGATTAGCAAGTTAAAGAGGCAGTAGTCCAAACATATAATGCAAAGCTCTAAGCCAAGGTTCGAGTCCTACTCTGGTACGCCGACGCATATTTTTTTTGGGTTGAGATCCATCAGCGCCCAACAGCAAAAAGTTCATCCGAAAAAGCTTTGGTCAAGAAACATAATGTATAGAAAGGGCTGATGGATCGGAAAGGATCTCGAGTTGCAGCAACGTAACGTAAAAAGATGCGCAGGCCGGCAGCCTAGACGACAACAAGATGGAGCGGTGATCTGGCTAAGGGATCTTCGAAAAATTTAACAACGAATTACACAGCAACGTAAATTCACCATTACGAATCACTTAACAACGAATGCATGCTACCACGAAAAACGTTACACTGAAACCACGTGATTTTGAATAACGGAACTTGTAAGTCACTAATGCAAACGCATAATGAAAGTCACGTATCTCATCCACGGTGGCGTGTAGCCGATGGTTGTCCATAGCTGGGGATCGACCGGCGTGACAGTCATTAGTCCTCCAGCAGTCGATATAAGCCGCAATGTCAATGTTCAGGAAAGCTATCAAGTTTTACTACTACGTTGACTAGGTAGTAGACTCTATTGGTTGTTGGTCTCCTTCAATGCCGTTCAGGTGTATCAATTACCATCAGTTTAGCGTCTTAACCGTCCGTAGCGTGTACATTTTGTTATATAAAAAAGGCAACTGTTATAAAAGACAATCAGTATAGAACCAGCTCTTCAAAAAGGTTATTTTATTGCTTTTGTTTCATGGGTAACGAGTACGATTAATAAAGTCTCTTTCTGGACAAAAATCTCGTCTGATGACGATTCATAAGATAAGATAAGTTACCTACACCAATTCGGTCATCGAACTTAATATGTCTCTAGTATTATGTCTATTATTATATGTCAGAATTTGGTAGAGTTGTTACATTACTTAATTAACTTACCGCTGTATGAAATCAGTGTATGTATGTACATACTAATCTGATGAGTGAATATGCCGAGATTAATTTCAAACCGCATCAATGGAATAACCATTGTTCTATGGAATATAGGATAAGTTATTTGATTTTGAAGTGGGCAACCGTTGTGTTCATTTAAAATATCGGGACTATCCAGAGTGATATCAATTTTCAGTACAAAAACAGAATCAACTAGAACAATGTAGAACAATGACGAATTCTAATATCACAATAAATAATTCAAAAGTATTTTCTAAAAGCACATAAAGCCCAGTGCATACCCCCTGCATGCCCAAGATGCTTCGTAAGCATTTCGGAGGACTCCGGGAGACCGCCGCCGGTGCACACTTTTGCGCACCCGCTCGTCGAAACAACACCTCAAACATGGTAAGCATTATGCTATTATTAAATATTCAAAACATTACATCAACACATTCTTAATGCTTCTGTATCAGCTAGCTAGAGTATCTATATACAGCTCTAAACAGTAAAATTACTTTTTATCATATTTGAGTTAGGAATTTTCTTAAATATTTACTTATTGATAAGGCCTCATTTAAAATCCTTTACAAATAATACCTCTAAGATACCAGCCTGACGAACTGAGACTGGTAGGTGTTCACATGGACACAAGATCTGATTTATTATCAAAGATTCTTGTAGAACCCACTTCCTTTCTTTAACATTAGTTTAATAATAGTGAAACTTAATAAGCAAATAATATTGACATTAATTACATTATTTAATTTTGAGCTCTCCTTATTACTTACAACATTATAATGTGATCCACCTGGATGCACCATAAGATCTTAGTTTGAGTTAAAAACTAAAATGTTTTATTTTCCAGAACTTCATTGAATGAACTTGTCTAATTGTATGCTAGCAGATCAGTCGGTTTCATTTTAGTTTTCCCGTAATCCTGACCTAATTATCTAAAAACATCTAGAGCCTTACCATTAGTCTCAACCGTAATTTGGTAGTCCTTGTACAATTCCTGTATTTAATTTTTGCCTTAAAATTTTACTAGTGTAACAGTATTTAGGATTGATAGAATATAACTTATGTTTCTATAACGTTGAACAGGACACAGTGCATTTGTCGCTACGAGTGCATCGTCAGCATTGGCCGGTGTCGGGTGCAGAGTTCGCGTGTAACGCTCTCCTACGCTTTTATAACATTGTAAGTACTAATTTGTTTGACAAACATCATGTTAATGTTTTTATAACGGCTACTGTTGTTAGTATTAAATGGGTTTTACAATTAAATCGAGCGTAGGCAGGTATTTATAATTAGATAAAAACTTGCACGATCTCATTCAAACTTGAACTCAAAATTGCTTTGATCTAATACAAAAACATAAAAAAGAAGTTATTTTTATAATCTAAATGAATCTATCACCGGTTTGGTGGGTTATTATTATCTATCAAGAAGAAGAGTTTTTTTACTTGCCATTACTATTTTAGTTTAGTAGTTGCCGCAGAGCAGAAGTTATTACTTATAAGGCGCTTCGCGAATCTTCAGTCACGCAGAAAAGGAGAAAACTATTACTAGTATTGCGAAAGTAAAGATTTAAGCTTATTTATACTTACCACTTATCGACCCATTTGGTGTGATGGTTAAGATGTTGGCTACTACACCAAGGGTTTCAGGTTCGATCCTCTGGCAATACAAACATTTGTGTTCATAAACATGTCTGTTTGTATTGGTCAGGTTGTTTGTATGTATAATATGTATGTATTTATTAAAAAAAGTATATTTATCCTCCGAAAAAAAGCGCCGTCAATGGAGTATGCTAGTTGGACAATAACATTTCCCGTGCTTCTAGAATTCGTCTTCTGCGCAGGTACATTGGTGAGCCTTCTTAATTCTATACCACTAAAATAATATTGCATGCTACGGGACTAACGGGTGATAAGCCCGACGCTGCTTTTTTCAACTAGCCGTTACAGTCATATTGCAGAGTGGTTATTTTACGGCAGATATTGTCACGCATTCATAAATAAACCGAGCCTTTTTAGTTGTATGTTAGGTCAGTTATAATGAAAATTTACAGTTTATTTTTAAATATACAACGATAGTGTAATCAAGAAAAACTTCTCATTTTCAAGTTCTTTCGTTCGTCGTTTTGTTTTATAAGGAATAACTAAATAAAAATAATATTAAAAGAAAGAAAGAGTAAACAATGCTTAAAGCCATTTCATGTTAATCTGTCTTTAACATGTCTGATATATGAACATTTCAGAAATAAAATGGCGATGGTCTCCGTGGTGAAAAATTGGGGTGAGTCTCGCATATATTTACACCTACACTTATTGTTTTTATCCATTAAATACAGTGTATTGTTTGTTACACATTTTAAAATGTTATACTTATTACGTTTAACACTTAAAAATGTGTTATTTTGTGTTAAACTTTATTGACTAAACCGTTTTTCAGTAATACGTAATTAACTGTTTTAATAATTTCATTTTTATTCTGATCAACGAAAGTCGCGATCGCAAGTAATTTTCGAGATTCCGTAAATCGGTATGTTAAACATTCGAGATTAGAAATTCAACATATTCCTAACTTACGTAGAACGTTGTTGTATACATTACAAATAATGCAAGAAGAATAGTGAGATCGCTCTTACTGTGGTGACTGTTTTATGCTATAATTTATTTTTTAAGTACGATGTTAAGTATTGTAAGCTGGTTAATTATTTGGCTTTATAAGTTAAAAAGTCAATTAATAACATTTTAGTAGTATATGTTTGTTTTATTTAGTGTATTTACTGGTCGTAGGATATTGTTTATAATTATTTTATTTTATTTTACATAGGACTTTTGTTTCTTATTTAATTGTATAATGTGTAATAAAAAATTAAGATCCTGAAAACATCAAAATAAGATTTAAAAATAATGTTAAATTATCAAGATAACAAAAAAAGAAGACCTTTGAAGAAGAAGTTCAGGGTTGAAATAGCCATTACCTCACAGTCACGTCGTCATCTCAGAACAACGTGTGATGTGACGTAGTGGAAGTCTCGACCTGGACGTTTCGACGCTAAAATACCACAGAAGACCCTCGACAACAGAGCAGGGGACGCAAAAGACCAGGGGCTGACGTAAAAGACTAGAGAAGACCCTCAACGATGTAAAGTAAACAAAAAGCCAGGGACCTATGAAGATCTTTGAAGCCGATATTTGCTTTCTTTTAATCATGCTGAATTTTATTACATTGTGTGTTTTGTCATTATATTAAAATATTTCTGTTTTAATAAAATTTGTGGCTCTTTGTATATATTATACGTTAATGTACATTTATTAGAGTACTTTTATTTGGTATCTCATGTTAAAAAGTATCAATAACTAAAATGTGGGGCTGAGTGTGTAGTGGGTTCTGCGTGAGAATGGCTATCTGTGTTGGAAGGTTTATGTTGTACAAAATAGGTCATATCCATAGGGGTAGGTATACAGGGTGAATTTTGAATTTTGAATTGCATCCAATCTATTATTATATTTATATTATGGAATGTTTTCATAAGAACCTAATACCATACAGATTTATTATAAAAGTATTTCAAAATAAATGATAATATTTTTAAAATTATATTATTTTTATAATGCAATGTAAATTTAATTAATTGAATTTCGTACTGATCCCGTCACATCCCCATATTGAATTGAAATGTATTATTTTTTAAAAGCATAACTTATGTCATATTCTTATTGTAATATTATTATTGATGAATCGCAGTGTTTCACATGATTTTGATGGTCTAAAGAATTTTATTTTTTTATCAATAGATTGGCCTCAATCCTCATATTTGGGGGATGTACATATAATCACGAAAAGGTTATTATTTTGAAAAAATGACAATGTTTTCGATTTCACCCGTATAAGGCTGGTTGTTAATGGTGATGTAATGATATTTAAACTTCGTAATCATTAGGTATCTGCTTATTATTTGGGAGACACTGTTGTAACGGGAAATTTTGGGGTAAGTAGTACGGTGCTGGCAACATTATGATAAGGTAGTTTCACAGTTGACAGTTATCAAAATGGACTTATCTATTCTTTATCATTTGAAGCCTTATTAAGTTTATATAAATTTTATAAAAACTGAGGGATTTTGTTTACATTTGAGAAATTATTCAATTTATTGGTAATTGATATGGATTTCCCTGTTTTAAATGAAATTCGTATATAGTTTAAATCAATGTTTATCCTGTAAAGATACTCAACATAGCTTTCCAGACTACAATTTTTAACAAACAAAACCTGTCTAGTTATCACGTTTATCTTTGCTTCTTACTCTACCTCGCTCATCGGTTTGATAGGCATGTTAAAAGCTGAACAGCTTCATAAATACACAAACCAAGACCCGTAGGGCACTTGTCTCCCGCGGATAAACAAGCTCTCTCAACCCTGACTTTGCTAAGACTTGACGAGTATTATGTATGATAAAAGATATTAATCTCTATGATAGTGTGATAAAACTCAAAATGGTAGAGGCATGTAAAATTGAAGATGAAAAGATATAATATAGCGTGAAAAATTGAATTAAGTATTGGAGATATCGCGTAGGCGCGGCATGATTGACGAAGCCACGGGGCGTGCGCGCGCGCATCCACGTCATACTTCTTTACGGTGGAATAAACCAGTGTTGCCGAACTATCAGTAGTTGGACTATCGATATCGACCTAGAAAATCATCTATACTATCGATAGGCCTATCGATACCGTCGATGGTATCGATAGCTTAGTTTAGCGCAATTGTATTGATACCAGTGTATTGCAGTCAATATCGATATTATCGTAGCTCAATATCGATAGTATCGATACTATCGATCGTGGCAATACTATTTTTTGTTATAAGTGTACAGGACGGTCTGAACGCTCACCTGATGGTAACTGATACGCCAGACCATGACAGAGTGGCATTAAAGGAGACCAACAACTGATAGACAGTTATTATCCTCCATTAATGCCGCACTGCGCCCGTAACCCGAGACAACAGATGTTAGGTCTCTTATACCCAGTAATTTCACTAGCTACAGTGCCCTCATCCCGAAACACAAAAGTGCATAACACTCCTGTTTCACGGGATGATATCTGGCACTGCGGTGGTACCTACTTAGACGACTCAGTATCGAGTCTACCACCTATTGATAAAAGGTTGACTATCGATAGTGCGAAACTATGGATAGTATCGATAGTTGGTATAATTTACAAAACCGGTACTATCGATAGTTATTTCTTTATTGAGCTACGATACTATCGATAGTAGTGCAGTATACCAATCACATTTTTTGTTAATTGTCCCGATCCGCAATCTTAAATCATGATTTTTACGGAAGCGAATAGCAGATGACAACTGCTAGGGATCGGTCTGCGAAATAACCATTGGCTTAGGTCTTCCTTCAGCAGTAGTCTTTAAGGCTGTAACCATGATGATGAAGATAGTAGCCGGGACCAAATGGCTTCTGAATCACGGAGAGATTTTGACGACCCATAAGGTGATGAATAGTCGAGACAAAGGCTACCACACCAAGGGTTCCCGGTTCGATCCACGGGCATTACAAACATTTGTGTGCATGAACAATGAACATGTCTGTTTGTAATGGTCGGGTGTTTTTATATATAGTATGTATGTGTTACAAAAAAAAATGTAAGTTAATTGTTTAGTACCCTAACTACAACAGTCACCCATACGACGACCGAATATTGCGATACCAATGATATTCTTTCTGTATATATAAGGCAGATACGCCACCCGTGCCTCAAAAACAAACCGCCAAAGAGAATACAGTTTGTAGGCTCTTTGTTTAGGTAAATGTACAGTCTTTCGCAATATGAGTACGTATGCTGTCGATGCATTCGGAACACTTTTTTCGGTTGTTTTGTGTGCACATCACGAATCTATCTGGGGGCACGGCAGTGCCCCCGCCAAGTCGAGCGCGAAGCAAACACTGCCGTACCATACCATACCATCCTTTACAGGATCCATTTCGCCGCATTTCAGACCCCAATTTGAGAACCTTTGGATAATATCAAAGCGCTGAAGTTTTCGTTATCTAATTATATATAATAACCTACTTTAAATCCAAAATTTCAAGTTTGTAGGTTATTTAGTTCCGACGTTAAGCGAAAGCAAAGTTTCGCATTTTTGACAGATAGACACTCACTCACTCACTCATGATCATCAAAATAGAACTAGTACTTCCCATTAACTCAGAGAGCTGAATTTCGGTACAGAGTTAGGGTTTAATGGCTACATAAAGGGAAAATTATAAAAACTTGGATAATCGAAGATCTGGAGTACCTTGTGACCCTGCTTAGATAACAAAAGAGCCTAGCCAAACTATAAGAGATCGACATACCGCCTTTAAACAATATATATTCAACATGGTGGGCCGCTTCATCCGATGTCAAAAATTAATAACCCGTCGAATGTAGGCTTGATAAAGCCACTTAGGTATAAAGAATGTTCAACGGCCAAGTCACACAACATTAACCATAATAATAAAGTAATCGCAGTAAGGAAGAACCTTACACTTGGCACATCTTTGTCTTGATTTTATTACTTTTAAGTGATAATCAAGCAGCTCCATCGAGGCTAGATTTTTTACAGAATGTTTTTGGTGGGATACTTTTTACATCATTTTGCGATACCCTAAGCTACGAGTATAACAAATTCTTCAATTATTCACGAGTATCACTTTCTTCGAGTCCATAAAACTTTGTCTGGAAGGTGTTTGAATAAAATATAGGCAGCGATCAATTTATAAGTTAGCCAACGCCGTCGACGCCGCTCCTTCGGGACCCCATTTGTGATATAAATGACTCATTAGCCCTTGATCGATGACATATCTTAGTGACACCGTGGTGGCGACCTAATTGGACTTGATGGATAGTGATAAATAAAGTAGGAAAAATAAATGTTCATTTTAATATAGCTGATGATGATGAAGTATATACGTATATAGGTATTTCAAGAAACACAAAACTTACATGTTTACATTTTTTAATGATTTGTTTAATTCTAAAAAAAATGTTGCCAAAAACAAAGCGGTTTCGGGACTACTTAGGTCAGTGCTAGTTCAGTCCCTGAGAACAAATAAATAATTGTTTTGCGATAAATATTTTATTAAAAATACGGGGCCGGTCTGGAATGTTCTATCAAAAAATTTTACGTTCCTTTTTTCTTAAGGCATATATACTTATATGTCTTCAAAATATTATATTTTCAAGGTATAGAGTACAAGCGGTATATTAATATCAATCACAGGCATCATGCTCACACAAACCTTACGTTACTGTTGTAAGTATATATATATATATATATACTTCATTGTGTCAGTACTATCCAGCATCCTCCACCAAAGCGACTCAAATGAGGTCTCTTACTTCTTCCGAAACACAAAAGTGTATAAACACCCAACAGAACGATGTTTGTCATGGCGGTGGATACCTGTCTAGACGACTTATTATCGAGTCTACCATCTAGTTCATTAAATATTATTTCATATGATACGTAAGTTACTAACTAAGTTACTAAAGACTATTTTTAGACATGTTCATTATCATTAGTAAGGAGACAGGTCCATTAGCTGTGGGTGGCAGTATTCAAGACCCGTGCGTCATACGTAGGGCTGCCTTCATATTTGCCGCCGGATGAATACGGATAAAATCCCGGATATTTTTTTGCCGAAGTCGAATACCTAAACACGAAAAAATGCTGATATATTTCTATCGAAGTCGGATACCTAATCATTGAAAAAATCCTGAATGTTTTGAGAAATATGATTCTTCCCCGGAAACCTCTGAAAAATATCTACATTTTGCGATGCAGTTTGTCATTAAAATCGATTGAAGGTCGTACGGCCTGTGTGCCGAGCCTTCTTGAATAAGAGTTATAGTGGGAGATATATTTTTAAAAGACTTAATTTTAATTTATTGCTTTTCCATAAAAAAATTGTACTTCACTTTTCATTAACCCTGCCGGACGGCCTCCATGAAAATGACCGGGTATGAGAGACTTAACATCTGCCGTCTCAGGTGACGGTCTCAGGGCAGTGTTGACGGAAATTAATGACTACCTATTATTAATCATTTCCTTCAACACTGCATCTGTCATGGTCAGGCGCATCACTTACCATTAGGTGAGCAAACTGACCGTCCCGTTCACTTAATGACATAAAACATAGACAGGCATAGGTTTCCACCATACTATACCATTCAAACTAAGACAAATCTGGGAAAATCTGGACGAATGGCAGCCCTAGTCATACGTGACTTAGCGGTGCGAGGTGCCTAAAAACCCGCGTTCGCGACTTTCAGAACTTTCTAATACGAGTAGGTTGTCAGCGGGTCGTTAATTTAGTTAATTTGTGAAATGCTTTGCTATATCGTAATACGAAAATTTTTCAATTGTACGGCGGATAAAATACCAAAAAAAAGCTTATCGTTTTCTTGTCATAAGTTAACCTTTTGTTACTGGTTACTTGGGGGCTTTGTAGACTTCTGTTGACTTGTTGTCACCCTTTGAAAGTGGCCCTTACCCTATATTGTTCCCATTGACTACTGTTGTATTCCGCAGATCGCCGTTTCAGCTCTGGTTAAGTGGTTACAGATATCATATTGTCAAATATTTCGTTGGTTTAAAGTTATGTGGTGTTTATAGGACAAAGACTTTCTGTATGGAAGCTCACATATGGGTAAGGTACTATATAGCTACTAGCCATAGATACCACTTACCAGGGTGCGACACGAGACTTCGAAAAGAATTACAACGAATTACACTACCTGCACTAAAACGAACGAATGCACACTACCACGAAAAACGTTACACCGAAACCATGCGATTTCGAATAACACAACCTCCTGAAAACGAATGCCGTCACCTCATTTAACAGAACTTCTAACTTTCATTAGGTAGTTAAGTTACTAACTTATAAAATTCCAATTTCAACACTCGAAGAACGATTATGTAAAACTTTGGAATTGATTGGGCTCGCCCCTACAGAGGAAAACTCTAATGTTTACATCGTCTATCAAGTTTATAAGATTAAAATTCTTTTGTAAACAAGGTCTCAACTCCCTCGGTTATGACGTCAACATTGTAGTACCTATGATTATGTTTAGTATTGATTTTGTTTAATCTATCTTTTATAGTAGGTAAAAGTTGGATTTTGGGGATACATAAATATTTCTAAAACATTATATTTCTTTTTAAAATTGATATTGCTCTGTAGTTTTTCATAGAGAAAAACATATGAAGTAGCTGCATAGGTCATTCATAAATTTCAAGTTAAAGCTTTAACGCTGAAGCTCAGACTTCAAATCATCACGTTCCTCCAAACGCTAAGAATTTTAAGGTGCAGACTGAATTAGCCAAAAAATTGAACTTGCCAACTGTGAGTTGTTTGTTTTGTTACCTAAATCAAAGTCTTCATTCGTGGAATCATTTTCAGACTCACAGATTCAAATGAAATTGTAACAAATTTTTGATATTATTATTTTTGTTCTCACACGCACTTGGAACGAAACACATCTTGGAATGAACTTGAAATGAAGGTTTTTAAATACCGATATCGATACCTACTTGATACTTAATTATAAAGTGTCGATACTTAAATTACTTGGTATCGGATAAAAAGTATCGAGTATGAGTGATGAAACGATATGATTAAATACAAGTTACTCATATCGTTTCATCACAACTCACAAGGAGTATTACTAGTAAATAACGAAATAAACTTACTTTCGATTTTTCAAACAAAACACCACTTTGGCCATAGCAGTTGAAAGTTCATGATATTTTAATATTTATAAGTCCTGAGATTGTATACTTGTAAAAAAATCCATACAATAAGAATAAGAATTTTACATAGGTATTACATTTTCCAAATTTCAAAAAAAATATTAATTTAGAATTACTAATTTTTATTTCTTAGATTAATTAAAGATTAGTTACTATAATATTACATTTTTTCATAAAGAAAATTAACGGCTCGGTCAAAATATGACTGGCAAGGGTTGACTTAAAATTATGGTAAACAGCTTTAACGAAGTTGTCGTTATCACGGACCCCAGCTTGCTTTAACGAGGACCCTTCTCATTGACATTAATATTTAATTTTAATATCACCACCATAGGGGCAGTAGTTTGTTTTTCCCATTTGTCAGCACCCTCCCCGTACCTTTTAATTAAAATACACAATTATAAACCTTCCTATATTATATCATCACGAGTGACATTGTTTGAGTATTCAATAAATATTGAATGAACTTTTTGACTTTCATGTACTTATTTAATAGGAATAAGAAGTAAGGGGTTAATTTTTTAAAATTATTTTATTTTTCCAAAAAAATCAAAGAACAATTATGCCAAACCGTAAAACACTGTCGGCAGCATAAGGTTTTGAGGTTGTGTCTTGTTTTCTGTATTTTACGGTTACCCTTAAATGGATAGTATGAGTATTTCTCAAAAATCTTTGTGCAAGAAACAAAAAAGTTATTGTTAGTCTAAATATAACACCAACTTTTTTTTGTTTTGCAAACAAAACAATTCATAAATAAATTTCAAGAACTTCGTTTTGTAATTTAGGGCAACACATTATATGTAAATTTGAAAGAAAGAAAGAAATTGTTTATTCGGTGCTCCAAATTTACAAATACAATCAAACTTCATAAATTAATATAACAGTAAAAAGTTGAAATAAGGGACCGAAAAGGCATGTACCTACTCAGCATCTTCCGTAGATGCCTAATTTGTCGATTCGTTTTTTTATAAGTTTTTTTATATAGGTATTCGTAGTAAGTAGATGCTCTGACAATAATGATTGCTATTGTTAGTTCAATTGCGCTTGATGACCATATTAAAATAAATAAATGTACTTAAAAAATGTGAGTTCTGTTATTTTTCGAAAAATTCGTGGTAATTTCGGTCAACATAATACAATATTTACCTCAAAAAAAGTTTTCCTCTATCTCACCTGTTCAGTTGCATATAAGCTTTTGGTATCACTATATTTGAGGTTCAAGTTTAAGGCTTAAAATAAAATTACTTAGTACCACGACCATCTGACGCGGTGGTCTCCTATTCAGGACTATTAGTGCATTATAAGCGACAATGTCTACTTACCACAGCTGGGGTGTTTGCCAGATAGTTACATTTTGCATATTTTATACATACTTAAAGCTCTTCATAAACGTCAAACACGTATATTGTAGTGTTAAGCTCATACCACTAAATATAACTTAAAAGAAGTTTAAAGCGCCAAGCGTTTTCCATAGCATTTAAGTGCTTACGCTTCTTGTAATAAGACCTCATTGTTTGCTGCTCCTTACTAACCCGAGAGGATTATACATTACGGCACAAAAGCAGTATAAATACGTCATTATTAACTGATTGGGACCATCAATTGGTATTCACTGCCCTTGGGATTACGACTAATCGGTTTATTAGCGGTGCAAGTCAGTAAAGCAAGCGTTTAAAATTTTTAAAATGTTTGACAATAAGTCATTGTAAAAGATGACCATCGAGTCTCAAACTACGGCATTCTGGTTTGTTTGTGTTCAAAAAAGACCTTTTCCACGATTTTTTGGTTCTTTCTTTTACTAAATAAATATGTTTTAATCTACATACAGGTACTTTACCTTTCATTAAATAATAAACTTATGACGAACACGTAAAACACCGGGGACATGTACACACAGCATGATATGTATACACAGGACAATGAAGTTGAGCCTTTTTAAATATTTGAACATTTCAAACACAACTCTTTCCCTTGAAAATAAATAAATAAATAAAAAACAAATAAAATTAAGTCAAAAGTTGTCTGAAATTATCCTCATATTAATTTTTTAGTGCGATCTCTCCTGACTTGCTCCAAGCTTTGGCGTGCGGCGGGTCCAAGTCGACTTAAAGGATCTTTTGACATCCACTGGATGCAATAATGAATCTATCCATTTTAGTATTAAACGTATTACTTTGTTGCGATTTATACTGGTCTATGGATTTCCGTGAATGATGTTTCCTATTAAGAATAAATAATAATATTTAACCGTTCTGTGCAATCGTCAAAAACAAGTCTGTAACTTATCAATGTCGCTTAAATTATATACATGTTTCCCTCAAATTAGTATATTATTCTACTAGGTGGTAGACTACTGACGCGTCTAGCTAGGTACAGAGCCAGATATCGTCCCGCGAAATAGAAGTGTTTTCACTTCTGTGTTTTGGGATGAGGGCACTGTAGCTAATAAAATCACCGGGTATAAGATACCTAGCATCTGTTGTCTCGGGTTACGGGTGTGGCATTGATGGAGAATAATAACTGTTTATCAGTTGTTGGTCTCATTCAATGCCGCTCTGTCATGTTTAGGCGTACCATCAGGTGCACTTTGTTACACTAAATCCATCAATATCCCAATGTATTAGTTACAATTTCTCTGATCTTTACTCGCATAAACTCTAAACTGCATCTCTTCACCTGCTCTGTAAATAATAGCTACTTATCTTAAAACCCGTATTCACCTCACAAAGCTTTTAAAGGCTACACATTCAGAGGGGTTGAGGGATCAACCCTCCCTGTTCGATAGAAAATTATCGATGCCGCCGTCGACGGGGGAAGATTTTCAATTATGGCGTTTAAATATTTCAGTTGGGTGCTAACACAAATTGTGGTTACGGCTAGAATTGTTACGGATATTTGTGATACATTTTATTTAATGTTAGTGTAAAAGAAAGAGTATAGAGACACCGATCGAGCTGTCGGTAACCGACGAAATCTAACGTCGATATTTAGAGAGAGCTGTTCTAGCTGTAGGCTCTAAGGCAGGAATAGGTCTCTTTTGTTAAAAAAATATATGATATTTAAAGCCTAAATTGAATAAATGGATTTTAACTTTGGCTTGACTGATGGTTTATCGCATTAGCAAAAGCCGGGACGCTCTTATTCGGTTGCTAGGCGACGGTGCTGCACAATCAATACACCCCCGTTCGACTTCATTCAGAGATACGGTAGCTATATTCACGAAATTAACAGGACCGTGCCGTTGTCTGGTCGAAGGTAATCACGGGGAATTAATCTGAAGTCCATTATTTGTAGGGTATGTTTTACTTATAATTGTATAAAACAGTTACCGTGAAGGAAAACATCGTGAGGAAACCTTCATGCACGCCTGCGAAGAGATTCGAAGGTTGTGTGTGAAGTCGTCCAATCCGCACTGGGCCCGCGTGGACGACTAAGGCCCTCACCCTATGCGGGTAGGCTCGTGCCCCTCGGTGGGGACGTTTAATGAGCTGATGATGATGATGTATAAAACAGTCCTTGCGGAGTTTCTTTCCGCATTGTTCTCAGTTCAAGGGGTATTTCGAACCTGTGGGTGCTTCATTTGACGTTTGTAAGTGCTTTTCTCAGGCTTAAATTAAATAAATGATTTTGACTTTGAGTGTGGGCTTCAACGTACCTTTGACTACTAATAAGACAATTGAAAATACATGTTGTAATATTTTTAAAGAAAACTTTCAAAAACATCTGGAAATATAAGAAAGAATAAAACACATATAAACGAGTCACTTTCGTTTCAGTTCGGCGAGTGCACTGGTATAGGGAGATGCAGATATTTTCCCTTAAAACAGTACGGATTCACGGAACTTTCCCTGTTGTTTATAGTATGTTGTTATGAATGAAGGTACTATTATTATTAAAAAGGCAAGCCATACACTCGTAGGTGAAAATATCAGGTATAAATAATAGTATAAGAAATACATATTTAAATTTGTATTTATTTAAAGAGACATGATATGATTTTAATCTATGTATTTACCTGAATTAATTCAATAAAATTTATAATTTATTTTCTTTTATTATCTATCCTCTTAAGACTAGAAAGGTGGTCACACTATCTCTGGAATAATACCGTCTGCGAAGCTCATTAAATACGATGTGGGATCATTGCGTGGCACGTATAATCAATAAATACACTTCAATTTGTTGACCATTGGCAAACAAATACAACTATTTATCAAAGTTCGATTCCCGGTTTTTTGTTTTTTTACATCATTGCTATTACAACAAACATGATTTTCAGCACTAAGCTAGTTTGTATAACATTTAGCTTTGTTTTGTACAACTCGACCTATCCATGAAGTTTAAATTTAAGTTAAGATTTAAATTATCTGTTATTTTCGTGTAATATATATTCGTATTTCGTGTACGAGTATGTCATATTCTTTTTAGAATAGGCTATTGAAGTTTAGTTGTATTGGGCTCTTCTTAATCTACAAGCCAAAACAATTAATGATTCATTTAATTAAAAATATTTTTGATACATATATTAAGAAATGTATTTTTGTTTTGTATGGTTTATTAATACATTTTGACGTTCTGTATAAAGTCGTTGATAAGGTCTCTTTGTAAGCCTTAACTGCTGGTGAATTTAGACATTCGATTACTGATTTGTTATAATGACTGTCACAAGAAGAAATACATGATGTTTTTTGTGTTTATGACTATTTGTATTTTCTAAATTAGAACTTCGTTTTATGCAAAACAAGATTACTTTTATCAACAAAATTTATGACAGGAAAACAAACAAATAAAAATGACAAAGAGGTTTACTAGCCCCTTTTTCCCTGATTCGCAGTTTCTTTGTTGAAAATAAGTCCAGTATAAGTTGATTTCGTTTTGTATATATGTCGCAGACTATATTAAAATATATTTATATATTAATAACGTACGTATGTTACAAATCATAGTCACGTAGTTTTATAATAAATGTGCAACCAACACCATAAATCACATTTCTTATTAAATATATAAGTAATGAAAAGTGTTAGGTGCTTCAAAAATATTATTTTTTACATTATAACAAAATGTTTGTCAGAGCGTTACATTTTAGTAAAGTTATACAAAAATAAAAAGAACCATAAAAACCGACTGCAAAACTATCCTCTGAAAATGGCAAACACTTTACCAATATAGTGCAAAATACGTATATGGTACATACTTTTCATGGTATGCAGGCGGAGGCAAATAAATTCGACAAATATTTATTTAGTATAATTGCATCCCACGTAAACGTCAACGGAGCCGTAGACCACCAACCTTCACCCTGGTACGGATAACTGGTTAAGGTGGCAGGTAGCGATGGATGACAATACTGTGATCCCGCCCACGTGGAAATTATTAAGGGAGGCTTCGTTCAGCAGTGGACTTACTTTGGTCTGTATGATCGATGTCTGATAGTGGACTTGAGGCCCTGGTTGGGCTGGAATTTATGAAGTGCTTACTTAATTTGCCAATCTTCTTCTTAGCGTGGTCGAAGGTAACACAGCCGGCCCAGAAGCAGCCACAGTGGACAGCATTATCCGATGCTGTCATGATCCCTCCTCCGCGTGAGCTGGAAGAGCACGCCCGGGCCCGATGGTAGATGCGGCCATCGTTTGAGCCGAATCACAAAGGCAACCAATGTCCTGACCACCTAAAAATTTTGACAATAATATTTATCATCTTTTATTATATATACTCACATCACTAGCTGTGGCCCACGTTATTTTCCGGCGTTAATAAGATATTTTTTCCGCAATAAAACATAAACCTAAAATCGCTTAGTTTAAGTACGCGGCGGCCAACGGAGTCACACGAGAGCGGAAACAATCATCATTTTATTTTTTTCCAAAATAAAACGATTTTTCGAAAATAAAGTAGTCTTACTTTTTTTTATAACGTCAACTATCTGCCAAAAAGTTCCGTCAATCTGTCCAGCCATTTTCAGAAATAAACACCGAAAAATAGACAGACTGACAAACATTTTTAAATCTTGTAAACGTTTCGTATCATGCCGTATGCGAAGAAAAAACATTATATTATCGTATTACTAATCACTCTCACTCAAAGTTTTCTAACATGTTCGATTGACCCACTTACCAGCATGATAGGTATTCAGTAAATAAACTTACAACCAATGATGGAGCTGAATTTCGACAGGCCGGGTCTAAAATTCCCGTCACCCTTGCCAAAGGTTTTCGGAATAACTCGCCGCGTTATTGGCCACCCTGGAACGGTGGCGTCGCATAAATTAATACGTCGGGTCTCTTTGTCCAGAGTTAAAACTTGATCTGCCATTTGATTGGACTTCTGAGTTAGTTTGGACAAACTACTGTCTGAGACTTGAGTATATTGTTTGTAGGATGATCAAGAGCAGGGAGTTGAGTAGTTCGATTACTTTTTATGAATTGTTACCAATGAAATGAGTTCGGATTTCTTCAGGGCAAGATCGCACAGAAGTCCGCAGACACTCTACCTGGCGGTAAATGACTTCCGTCTATAATGCTACGATCCGTGTTGTGGAATGGCTGAGATGTCGCTACTATACAAAGGTTCCGGGTTGTAATCCCCTGCTTACTTAAGTCTATAAGTCTGCTTGATGATATAGGTGTTTATGTAATATGCTATGTATATATTAAAAAAACACATCGGCCCGGCGTGATGGTATTTTATTTGTGGTCACTAGAACAGGGATTATCTCAATTAAATAGCGCTTGCATACCCCTATATCCTTTGGCCACCGCAATTTAATAATGGCTTAAGTCCGTTTTCATTTCTGTGTTATTAGTTCTATAATAATTAGTTTTGTTAAGGTTGGCATCAAAACATGCTTTGGTGCAAGTTTGGATCAATATGATTTAATAATTCTTGGCAATGTGAGGCTGCAATGATCATGATTTGCTGACTTATATGACCATTGTATAGTACTGACATATCTATAACATTTTTGCATATTTATATGACATTTAATACAAATTATTAAATGACTGGATATAATGAAAGAAACAACATAGTTTAGTTCTCTTAGATAAATAGCCTTGGTCATCATCATCAGCTCATTGGCTTCCCCACTGAGGGGCACGAGCCTACCCGTAATGGGTGTATAGGCCTTAGAGTCGTCAACGCGGGCCCAGTACAAATTGGCCGGCTTCATGCCCAACCATTGAATCTCTTCGTAGACGTGCGTAGGTTTCCTTCACCGTAAGAGCGTCGGATAACGTACATACAATTTCAAAAATTCGAAAACACATTGGTACGTGGAGGGATTGGATCCTGCGGCCTCTCGGTAGGAAGGTCAGTCCACACTATTGAGCCACCGACGCTCTCTTAATAGGCTTGGTAATTAATACAAAAATCTAAAACGACAATAAAGCTTTTTTTAAGAAATGTTCTATTTTAGCTTCGCTGTCGCTTAACATGAAGCGTTGAAGTGGCGGAGAGGGGTCTTAATTAGTTAATTTAGAACCCGACTTAGTTTCCCGGCGCGACGTAAATCTCTCAACCTATTTTCACATTAGAACTCAATTACACCGAACTATTTCATTAATTGCTTGTACATTTATTTAAAACTTAGAGGTACCTAGCTAAGTAATTATAAGTAATCGAATGAAATGAGTGTTTAGAAAGTTTTGTAAGCAATGAACCATCTTACCTTTACTTCGTGGTACTTAGACTCGGTACTGAGTCGTCTAGGTAGGTACCACCGCAGTGTCAGATATCGTCGCGCGAAACATATTTGTTATGCATTTTTGTTCGGGATAAGGGCACTGTAGCTAGTAAAATTACCAGCTGTAAGAGATCTAACATCTGTTGCTTCTGGTGTCGGGCGCAGTGCGGCATTGACGGATGATAAAACTTTTATCAGTTGTTGGTCTCCTTCAATGCCGCTCTGTTATGGTGAGGCGGATCACTTATCATCAGGTGAGCGTCTTGACCGTCCTGTACACTGATATCATAAAAAAATCATTTAATGTTCACCAATTATCATAGCGCAATTTAATCCTAATTTAAGCAAGGAACTTGTAGTATGGGTACTAAACAACGGACAAACCTTAAAAACTATTTTTTATTTGTTAATTATACATTTTGTATATACAAACTGTTAGTTCAACAAACCTCGAACCTATGGTGTAGCAGCTGACCATTTCATTTATTTATGTATTTTTTTTGTTGAACCTAGATTGCGATTAGTAAAAGTCCATATTTTTTACTATTTATTCCTTACAAAGAAAATTATCTAATTTAAAAGAGGCTATTTCTATTCATTGAGTAATATTAAATGTTACGCGATATAATTTGGATGACTATCCAATTGCCAATGGTGTGAATGCATCTATTGCGTAGAAAAGCCCATGGTGCAGATAATTGCATTATCGGGTAATCGCTTTAAAGAGGTCGCATCGTTGTGCAATAGACACGGTGACGTAACATTTCACTGCGAAGAGGAAAGTTTGTAATGACATGTACTGATGCAATTTTGTGGCGTCGGTGGTTCTTTGGTGTGGACTGTTGCCTTCCGATCTGGAGGGTGCAGGTTCAAATCCCGCTACGTAATGTTTTTTCGAAAGTATATACAACGTACGTATATCCGATGCTCTTACGGTAAAGAAAAAAAAGTTAGGAAATCTGCGCACGCCTGCAAAGAGATGGTCCCGTGTGGACGACTAGCCTATACAACCTTTACAGGTAGGCTCGTTGCCCCTCTGTGGGGACGTTTAATGAGCTGATTATGTTCAATGCTGGAGGTACCACCTATAGACTTATACAATATACGGCTAACAAATCAGAATTACACATAATTATGCTTTATATTATTTCCCACACGGTAACTAAACAGCGGTGTGCTATTAGTTCAAGATAGATTAAAGTCGAAACATTGCCCAGTGTAACAAGTCCTTAGATACTTACCGTCGGTAGAATTGGTACGCGCGACACCGACATGTCTCCAATTCTGTCTGCTGGGGTTGTCGGCCAATTGTCGGCGAAGCCTGTCCAGTGTCGGCGAAGGCTGTCGGCGAAAGTGGCGCCTCCATTCAATGCTAATGAACGAATTAGTGCTACAACACCACACCGAACTGACAGTTGTTCTGAAGTTTTAGCTCATGTTTTGAAATTCGAACTTACTTTGGAACACTCAGATTTTGGCCGGCATTTTAGAAATTGTGTAATAAAATGTTGGAATTAACTTAAAATATCATAAGAAGATAGAGAATATATTAAGAAGAAGAATGTATTTCCAGTTTAAATAATAATAATACATAATTCAGATAGTGATGCCATTTGTTTTATTTATACCTAACGTTAATACGGGATTTTGGGAAATATCTTAAAATCTCTATTATTAAACCTACTGAGACTTCATTATGCATAGTTTTATTTAAGAGCACAGTGAAATGTTATGTTTTGCTGATGCATATATTTTTCGTTACATTAGATAATCAAATAAATGAAGTTTGCGTTTATAAAAAGCTAATTTAGTACTACATATAATTTAATAGTAGTATTAATCAAATGAAAATGAAAATGAAAAAATGAATGAAAATGAAAAGTGTTTATTCAGTTTAGGTCCTTAAAGAACACTTATGAATGTCAAATGAAGCTACCACTGGCTCGGGAGGTAGTTTTACACACACAAATGTGTACCTTTAAAATTTATTAGGTAAAATAACGAGTAAACATGTGTTTTAGCTTTTCAATACCTATTTAAAGATAAACATTCCACTAGTACATTTCCTATAATGTATTGTTACTACAAGCAGCCAAATGAGATGACTGAATTTATAGACAATGGATATCTTGGACAATATGATATCTTGACCTGTTGACAAGTCACCTAAGATAGCACAAACTAGGTGTCCTGTGCTATCTATGTATGTTAATGGGACGAGACAAATATGTCATTAAATACAATTACTTAACTTTATTATTATCTAAAGGAAAACTTTGAACTCTTTGTATCAAATCTGAACGAGTGCTATTTGTCCATAATCACGAAAAATATCTACATTTATGCGTGGACGTATATAAAAAAATACGGCCGGTGCCTTGAGCCTAACATCAAAAGTGTGTCCAAAATTATGCCAAAATTCGTCCAGTTTTTGCATGGAAATTCGCAAAATATAATGACACTAGCTTTTGCCCGCGGCTTCGCCGCGTTAAATTCGGGATAACATGGCTCCACTTTCCTGGTAACGAAAACAGAATAATTTTGACACTGCAACACTGCTTCTTCTTTTTCGCTTCTCATACCAATTTTTTGCTTTTTACTTTAAAAACTGGGAAAAGTCAAATATAAATTACCCCATTTTTAAGGCTTTAAAGGCCAATTTACAAAAACTTCAATATGCAAGATTTATTGTTCGTGACAAATAGCAATCATACTTATTTTTAGTAAACTCTTTGTAAATTGGAAAAAAAAATTAATAAACAAATATATATATATAAACATATGTTATATATATCACTATACAAAGGATCCCCTCCTCCCTCTCCCCCAATTCAAAAGGTTATACCTATCATAGGTAAATTTGTCGTTGATTGTTTGTTTATACTGAATTGAATAGATAATTTATTGAATTTGTACATAGGGTTGACTAATAATATTTGCAAACTTATTTTTTTTGCCAATTCAGAACAAACCACAATTTGACGAATTGTCGATATGACGAAAATTGCACTTTATGAAAGTCGTTGAATCCACCGAAAAGATCAAATTTTAATGAAGCGGTCCTTGTAGGTTTCCAAAACTTCTTCTAAACTAAAGCCTCATAATATAACTTTGATTGTAGGCTTTGTAACATAACCCTTCCATAACAAGTTTATCGATCGAGAACACTTGAAAACTTACCTAATTTTCATAAGTTTGTAACTTACCTGGCGCTCTTGTACTTTGTAAAACTTTTCATTGTTACAACACTTAATATCAGAACCATAAAAGTAAAAGGCTTTTTAGTAGTTATTATGTCCATTAAACTTATGTACCAAGAACAATATATAACTTATTGTTATATTATATGTAGAAAAACGAGCACAAAATTCACTGGATGGTAAGAACTCACTTTGAAGGAGCAACAAGTGTGGTGCCATTCATGTATGAAAAGCTTTATTTATTATTTATGTTACAAAATTTACAGGACGGTCAGGACGCTCACCTGATGGTAAGTGATACGCCTGACCATGACAGAACGGCATTGATGCCGATCAACAACTGATAGACATTAATTATTCTCATTCAACGCCGCACTGCGCCCGTCACCCGACCCGGATCTTCGGGCCTACGGTAACTGAGCTCGATCAGTGAAACACTACGCTTGCTCTATATTGTAATCGAATATCTACAGGGTCTACCTTTTAACGCAGAATTTTTAATGTTACAAGTATTATGCATATTAGAGGAAGGCGTCATCTTCATTATGCAGAAACTCATTTGGCTAACTCATTAAGCAGACACTAAAAACACATAATTTTATAAGCTGAAATCATGTTTGGGCAAATATTTGATATCCCACAATAATTAAAACCAGATCTGTAATATCGCATTTAGACATTTAAAGGCAGAATTACCACATTTCAGAAAGTACATTCTGAATCATCTTTTGGCATACATGCAAGCAAACATGCAGCATGCAAGCAAGCATACAATCGTCGAAGCTTATCAAGGTTAGGATATATTTAAAATATTAAAAAATATTCATCATCACCAGCTCATTAAACGTCCCCACCGAGGGGCACGAGCCTACCCCTAAAGGGTGATTAGGCCTTAGTCGTCCACGCGGGCCCAGTGCGGATTGGACGACTTCACACACAACCTTCGAATCTCTTCGCAGGCGTGCACAGGTTTCCTCACGATGTTTTTCCTTCACCGTAAGAGCGTCGGATAACGTACATATATTTTCGAAAATTCGAAAATACATTGGTACGTGTCGGGATTTAAACCTCAACCCTCCCGGTAGGAAGGCGACAGTCCTCACCATTGAGCCACCGATGCTCAAAGAGTTGAATTTTCACTATGTCGGCATAGAATAAGGAAATAGGAATAATTTCCCGTAAATCGGCGATGTCGCGACTACTGCGGAGATTGCTCCAGTGCAGCGGATATGGAATCAATGGGATTTTGCAACAGGTTTATTTATTTAATAAATAAATTTATTCTGTTATATGTACGCATTTGTATGAATCAACCAGCATTTGAGAGATCATCCTATTAATGCGCGAGAGATATTTCTTTAAAGGCAGTGATTATCTTAAAATAATATATTTTGTAATGAAAATAAACCAATATAGTATTATTATTTCTACAAGTTTTTATTAAACAAGTCATAACACCATTATTATAACATTATTTTATAATCAGTGGGTATTTGTTCAAATACGTCCCATTATTCGGCATCTCTCAATATTTCTGGAAAATTGTGATTCTCGGAAAATATCGAGCGGAGACAAAAATAGACTTTGATAATAAATTTTCCTGTATCCAACTGAAAAATGAGTAAAAATCAAACATCAAATTAAAAACGCGAATAAGTTATTTTTGGAATAACTCCCCCTACGCGCCACGGGTCTCGGCTTGGTAAATTCTGGCCTAAAAATTGTAAAATATTTTTAGCCCGCACATTCGTGGTGAACTTTGAATTTTCAACATAAACCTGTTGATCCAGTGAACTGGAAACGAGTTTGTCGCGATACGTTACTGGTTTTAATCGGCACTGCGCTCAAACGTAAACGCTTTAAAAACTGCTGCGAACAGCTGTAAAAACTCACTTTTATGTAAACGTAGTGTATAGTTCTTTTGATTTAATGATAGCGTTTGAAATATAGATTTAGGATAGATCACGCAGAACTACTTTTGACGACCCATTTGGTGTTGCGGTTGAGACGTCGGCTGCAACACTAAGGGTCCCGGGTTCGATCCCGGTCAGTACAAACATTGTGTGCATGAACATGTCTGTTTGTGATGGTCTGGGTGTTTTCTATGTATAATATGTATGTATTTCAAAAAAAAATGTGTATAAGTATGTTTATCCGTTGTTTAGTACCCATAATACAAGCTTCACGCTTAACTTGGGGCTAGATGGCGCTGTGTGAATGTCAGTGGATATTTATTTATTTAACTACAAAAACATCTAACTCTTAGTTTGAAGGTTTCTAACGTAAGTTATAGGTTAGGTTTGCTGCTAAAGGCATTGCATGTCGGAGGAAAAAGTTACATTAATGAGTGTTCAAAATAAACGATTAATTAAGTTCTCGTAAGCCGACTAATTTTATTTTCAAGAAAGAGTTCCCTATGACTTTTTGTACAATCGAGCCGGTTGTCAGTATTTAAGGCTGTAAGGTCTCTGAAATAAAAAATCATCATTTTGGTAGCCTAGACCGATGGCTTAAAATCGCAGCCTAGAATTATTTACACTTTTCATACATATAAGTGATATACTTGCAATGACTAAAATTCTTGCAACAATTGCAAGTAATACCAGAACTAAGTCTAGTGCCTAGAGAACGTTGCATGAAAGAAAGAATTAAAAAAAATATTTAAAGAAAGGGTAATTTTATTGGAAGGAAGGAAAATATTTATTGCAAGCAAGGAAAACATTAATTGAAAGAAAGGAACACATTGAAAGAATAAAAAAGATTTATTGAAAGAAAAGAACAACATTTATTAAGAAAGAAAAAACATGAACATGGCGTGTATGTCCCATAAAAGCAAATTACTGCAAGGATACAAAGTCACCCATGCATCGTTTATAGTATGCGACGTTCTTTACGCAGATCTAGCGAGGCGGGGCCAATTACTTCAGCAAACATTTCCCTTGCTCGTGAACGCGGAAATTCTAACTAGTACCTACGCTTAGTGTTACCATGTCAAGTGTGTTACCGTATGAAACGTAATTATAAAATGATCGGGAGTTCGCTTATACCTACATACTAAATAGGAAAGTATTAACTTTGCGTTACGTTGCTTCATATGTATATAATATACCAGCGTACTCGTACAGATTTGAAACCATAGACGATCTGCTGTCATCAACAGCACTCAATTTGATAAAAATGCATATTATTTATTGTTTTCTTAGTGTCACTCACTTTGAATGCCTTACTCATAATTTCTATGCAAGCCACTGCTTACAACCTCTGTTTTAGTAGTCTATTTATAACTTCACAAAACATCACTGTTTAAATTTTGAGTCGTGTAAATTTTGTTTACGGAATAACGCGAGGAAAAGTTGTTGAGGTCTTAGCTCCCCCCGGTCCGTTGTTGTATGGTAATGCACTTTGCAACTGTTGTGAGAGACTTATATTTTATACGATGAACGGGGCAAGAATAATACTCCCTTTTGAATAATTTGCTGTGAAATATCTGGGTCAAGTTAAATTCTATATTCAATAACAACAGATTTACTGGATTTCTCTCTCATTTATTTTAAAGAATTACGAGGGTCATTAATATCATCAATAACTGTACCATTTTATATAATTACGAATATAGGAATAGGAACTTAGCTTCATGTGCATGTGTAACCCTTGATTAGTCTTTGGTCAAAGGGGGGTCATATGACTTTGAACTTATTCGACTGTTTATAGTCGAAAACCAATGCAAATTGAAGACCTTGGCAGGCCTGGCTAAGGATTAACTTCATTGCGAGTGGTTATTTAACTTATCTGCACGTGTTACCTTAACCTCACTTACTCATTATGCAAATTTAATATTTGTAAATTTTCAATGTATCTAATCACATGATTGTCCAGAACATTTTTTTAAAATTAAATTACATCCACGGGCTACTAATAAAAAATAAATCCATTTTAAAGACTTAAATTAATTTAAAATCATTGCTGACATTGGACACAAACATTAAATTATAAAGTTTTTTATCTTTAGAATACCACATTTTCAGTTTCAGTAGCAGCTGTGTATAAAATAGCATAATGTGTATGATTTAGAATTTCCAACGAAGATTTAATCAAAAATATATTACGAAATCCTTTATTTGCTATGGAACGCCCTTAATTTAATGTTAAACGTTATTGCTTGATTCAGTTAATTTCAGGAATTAATTCAATATATCAAACAATTTAAACAAGTATAAAAGAGGATTGGGGCTCGCTCATAATAATAAGAGGAGTTGTAATAAGATGTCCCAATATTACTCGTAGATATATGGGAAAGAAATGTTATTGTATGATTTTAAAATTAATTAACTCTGTTTGATTAAATTTATCATTTAGGACGCAAATTTACTAGGTGACAGACTCGGTACTGAGTCGTCTAGGTAGATACCACCGGTGCCAAGTATCGTCCCGTAAAATAGGATTGTTTTCCACATTTGTGTTTCGGGGTAGCTCTGTAGCTATTACAATTACCGAGTATAAGAAACCGAACACCTGTTGTCTCTGGTGACGGGACAGCGGAAAAATTATTACCTACTGTTATTAATTTCGTTTAACATTGCTTCTTTCATGGTCAGGCGAATCACTTACCACCAGGTGAGCACACCGACCGTCGCGTTCACTTAGGGCACAAAAAAATTAAAATGCATTTTTTTTGCGAATGAGCGCGGTTAGTTGCTGATGACCTTCCAGCCGATAGCAGATGAGTTTTATATTGTTGTTATATTTACTTCTTTTATACAAATAATACGTATATCAAGGCGCGCTTTTTGCACGAGTATAAAATAAGATTGGGGCTCGCCCTTAATAATAAGATAAATTTTGAGGCCAATTTGATTTTTATACAAACCACATGCAAAATATAAAGGATGAATGGAAGACGCTCACTGCATAGCAAAATATGTTTTTAACTTAGGGAGACCGTGTACAGGGCGTGGTCATATCAATACCACCGATAACATTGTATACAACACTATGTTTAAAATATAATCAAACCGGGAAAATCTAACATTTAAAAGCGCATGTGTTTTTGCCCCTTCCTTTGGCGCCCTTATCGAATATCTTAAAGCACTGGAACCTATATTTTGATTCTACCAAGATATATAATATTCTTCACCAGAAAATGGACGATAGTTTCCACAGTTCCGACACACTAGTCCCGTGAGAGAATAGATTGAATTAGCGAAACACATAAATCTTGCACAGCCAACCGCCACCGACTTACATAGAATTGAGAAATTGATGTGTTCATGCAAATATGTTATGTATATAGCGTATTAAACTTGTAAGAAAACTGTATCAGATTTCAACGATTCGAGAGTTATCTTTTGATCATTGAAAAGGATATCCTTTTTCGGTCGCTTCTTTCCTCGTCTTCAATGATGGCGGCAGAGGGCTCTTAGCTATAACAATTTACTTTCCTGAATATGGTAAATATTTTTGCTTAAATTTTAGTCTTAAGTTGAGTATTTTTTTGTTATGAACGTTACATAATAAAGACTTGTGTTGTTCTTTACGAAGTTTGCAGAAAGATACCTAATATTAATAAATTTATATATAATATATAAATATCCACTGAAATTCACACAGCGCCATCTAGCCCCAAGTTAAGCGTGAAGCCTGTATTATGGGTACTATACAACGGATAAACATACTTATATACAATTTTTTTTTGTAAATACATACATATTGTACATAGAAAACACCTAGACCATTACAAACAGACATGTTCATGCACACAAATGTTTGTACTGCCCGGGAATCGAACCCGGAACCCTTGGTGTTGCAGTCGACCTCTGAACCGCAACACCAAATGGGTCGTCGAAGTTAAGTTTGAATCATTATTTTGTTCATGAAGTACCATCATCATCAGCTCATTAAACGTCCCCACCGAGGGGCACGAGCCTACCCGTATAGGGTGATTAGGCCTTAGTCGTCCACGCGGGCCCAGTGCGGATTGGACGACTTCACACACAACCTTCGAATCTCTTCGCAGGCGTGCATGAAGGTTTCCTCACGATGTTTTTCCTTCACCGTAAGAGCGTCGGATAACGTACATATATTTTCGAAAATTCGAAAATACATTGGTACGTGTCGGGATTTGAACCTCAGCCCTCCCGGTAGGAAGGCGACAGTCCACACCACTGAGCCACCGACGCTCTGTGCCATGCTTAAGGCATATCATCTTCACTTCACATTTATGTGTTTTTTAGAATTGCCACCAGGGTGATACCAAAAAAGATTCCAGTCGAATAACAAATATTCGACTAAACTATTTTGGGGATAAAGTTAATTGCGAAACAACTTTTACTCGTTATCGCCAAAAGTAACAACGACGAAACGATAGATCGAATAGGTAGTAATCAGGTTACTGGCTGGCTGAAAGTGTTCTGCTTTATCACTAACGTTATATAATTTAGCTTTAAAAAAATTTGTTGCCACGGGATACACCAGCGCTATCCGAATTCTGTGCATTATGCATTCACAGAAATTCGTGAGGGAAATGCATTTTAAATCGCCCGCTTTGCTGTCTCCGGGTCTCATTTGAGATCCTATTACATTTCTCATTAAGCCGCCGAGTTTGTTTTGCAATCTTTATTAGTTTTATGAAACTCGTATTTTAGGGGAACGACTTTATTTACCTATGCCGGTTCTAGGCGAGCAATTTTGTGCGGAGTCTGAAGTGAGGTCTTCAAGGAAATCCGTATTACTTGTAAATGAAAGCTAAGGTTTTAGTTCTTCTTTCAAAGTTAAACTTTAATTGCAAAAACTGTCATATCATACATTTATTTTGATCAATTCATTTATTTTAATTATTATATTATTCACACTCTTCATAAGGTGGCATTCAATTTCATAAATGATAATATTATTGCCCTTATCCCCATAAGGGTAAGAATATGTAACGTCAGTAGTACTTTTTTAACAAGACTTAGTTATAGGCTGACTTCGAGACAGGAGCACGCTAACCTAGATCACAGATTTAATAATATATACTACCTAGATACAACCTATCTTCCCTTAATTTAAAGATCCACAGATTTATGTATCCCAGTTTTTCAAAGTTAAAATCATTACTGTACTTACTAGGCTCTCATTAGTATATACATTTATAAAACATTTTCTTAAGTATTAAAAAAGTCCACTACGGTCTATTTACCTTGTTGCAATTATATAACACAGCATCATAGTTGATTCATAGTCTAGTACATTTATCTCAATCGGTATTTAAGACAGCCATGAAAAAGCAATAAAGAAATCCGTAGCTTTACAGTACACCAACAAATAGCGGCCCAGTTCGAATGGGGGCCCTACAATTGTTTAACGTTACGGCATAAAATTATTAATGGCGTTCAAAAGATTACCGGGAGAAATACTTAACAGTTTCCAGGCGTCATTACCTTCAGTAGACAAAGGCTCGTGACTGTTAGCGCTTGCTGCGAGGAGTTTTTGCCCGCGCACTCTGAACCGACTGACACTGCTGTAATTGAATACAAACTTTGTGGTGGGCCACTAAACTAGCGTAGGGAGCTTTCTCGTTTGACAGAGCGTCTGCACGTATATTTTATGCTATGAAGTGATCGGGTCGATAAGTGACACGCCTGACCATGACAGAGCAGTATTGACTAAGTAATAAGGATCCACCGTCACTTACACTCTGTGCACGTCAACCGCAATGGGTCTCATACATCCGGTAATTTCACTAGTTACAGTGCCCATATCCCGAAACACAAAAGCGCATAACTCTTATTCACGGGACTGCAACCATGACAGATTGACTAAGTAATAAGGTGGATCCTTCCGTTAGAACCGCTCTGTGCCCGTGACTTGAAAGGGTTTCATATACCCGCTAATTTCACTATTGTGCTCTCATCCCGAAACTCAAAAGTGCATAACACTTGTTCTCGGGATGATATCTGATTGCGGTGCTCGGGGTGATCTAGACGATTCAGTTAAAAGAAGTTCAATCAAACGTCAATAGACTAGTGACATTTGATTAACGGTCGAACTTAAACACATTTATGGATACAAACATTAAAATACAACAGAATAACTTTTCCCGAATTAATACGGGCACAGAAAGTTCATGTGCTGCGTGAAAGTTCGTGTGCACTTAGAATTGTAGCGCGCGCTTCATACATCTATGGCAGACTATAATCTACTATATACAGAATCATAAACGTCAAGTTTTGAAAATCTCGTTGTGGAGTAGTTACTTCTGATTTTAAGAAACTGTTAGTTAGAGCTTGAAACTTATGAGTGTGTGCTGTCAAACAGTAAAATAATGAATGAATTCATTGGACTTATAATCAAAATATTTCTCTTTTGCTCTCGCTCTGCAACTTGTTGAAGTCCACTGATGGACGTAGGTCTCCCCCATTTTGCGCCTATATCCAGCCCTCGTGGTGGTGGTCGCTTACTATAGGTCTTTGAAAAAATTCCAAGTCACTCAGCGAGCGATGAAGAGGGTTTCTCTACGAGATCGACTCAGGAATGAAGAGATACATAGGCGAACTAAAGTCACCGACATAGTCACCCGGGTCGTCAAGCTAAAGTGGCAAGGGCAGGCCACATAGCCCGGAGAACCGATGGTCGTTGGGGCAGAAAGGTTCAAGAACCTTGTGCTTTCCGATACGTGGTGGATCTGATTAAGGTCGCCGAAAAGCGCAGATGCATATTAACTCAGATCGGTACGTATGGAAAACATTGGAGGAGGATGATGATGATGATCCCGGTCCTCCACTTTACTCATCTAGCCTCCACCAGCGACCAAAATTATTGCATAATTATATTTTGTACAGAAACTTTATTGAAATCACATCAGTATCAATATACACTTAGTGGCCCACATTCTATTCACAATACATCCCGTGACTCTTCCCATTATCATCCTTATTTATTGGCAGTTAAAGTCGAGTCTTGCGCATTGTTAATGATTTGAATTCATGGTGCCCCACAACGTATACTATCTGGCACGTAGGGTCAGAAATAAAAATGGATTTTGTTTGGATCGTGCCTCGCAATGGTGCGGGTTCTGGTAAAAGGGCCGTTGCATTAATACAACCTTTTTCACCAACAAGTTGACTTTGCTATTTTAGGAATTTGCAAAAGGCTTTTACCCTTGTATTGAAAAGTATGTATTATGGTTTATAAAAAGCATCGGTGATTGAAATTGTTTGATAGAAGAAAATACCAGATTTCTATGAAGAAAATGCAGTGACCATGATTATTTAACTTTACTCAATTATAATCCATACTAAGTAATATTATAAATGTCAAGTATGTCTGTTTGTCCGTCGTTCATAGCAAAACGGAGTAACGAGTTGTCATTATTTTTAAGGGAGTTGGTTAAAAGGGTGAAGAGAGAATGAAGAATGCCAAAGGCTACTATTTGTCTTTTCCTAGTTACCCCGAATAGAGAGATATATGAACACTGACTGCGGGATTGATTCACAAGATCAAAGTCACTCAACGCGCAATGAAGCGAGCTGTGCTCTGGGTCTCTTTTAGAAACAAGATCAGAAATGATTTAACCTCAAAGAGAACTAAAATTATCGTCATAGCCGCCGGATCAGCAAATTAAAGTGGTAGTGGACTGGTCACGTATATCGCAGAACCAATAGCCGTTGGAGCAGACGAGTTCTGGAGTGGAGACCAGGCCTTGGCAAGCGTATCGCAGTCCGCCCTCCAGTCCAATGGACCGACGACTTGTGAAAGGTCGTTGGTGAAGGCTAGATGAGAAATGCGATGTCCAGCAGAGGAATATGATAGGTTGAAGAAAGAAGTAAAAAGTTTTTTTATATAAAACTAATTTACTACCTTTATCGTATTGTTATATCTGGAACAGTTCTCCTATTTCAATTCTTGGTTATTCTAATAAAAGTCACGCAAACATTATTAACTTAATAATCATATTGCATTTCTCCCCAAACTGGCTAAGCTTGAAACTAGTATCAGGCTAAAATCACATTAATAAATTGAGGAGTTTCGATGGAAACATTGAATGTAGCATTCTAAAAGAACGGATGGATATAAACTTGAATATATTCATATATTGGCAAACGTGCAGACGGTTCACCTGTTGGTAAGTAATAAAAAATGCATTTATTTGTTTTCAAAATCATTAAAAATAATAAACAATTTATAATCAAGATAAAGTTAATGACAGTAAAATAAAATTAATCAAAATAAAAACACTCAAGGCGGACTGCAAAATATCATCCGTTTTGTGTCCCCCGTATTCGGACCAAGCGTTTCGCGTCTACTTTCATTATGCGTACTGCAAATGAATGGAATGTTCTGCCTGCGTCTGTGTTTCCGGCCACATTCAAAAACGAGTAAAAAGGCTTTTTCTGGGCAAACTCGCTCCATCTTAGAACACGTCTCTTCCACTTGTATAGTTAGAGCATGGGCTTGCTCTGGAAGCAAGCCCATCATGAAAAAAAAACTTACATTAAAAAAAAACAGTAAAAATACATACTTTCTTTCTTTGTTTCTTTCTTACTTCTGCGATCTCAACGCACTCGCCGCTATGCCATCGAGCCGTAGCTGTCGTTTCCAAAATGCTTCCGTGTGTCTCCAAATATCTGTATCTCACGTCGTGTCCTGCTTGCCAAAGCAGCTGCTCTCAGCAGAATATAATGACAGCTGCAGACAACGCTGTCACCGTATCTACCTTTTGAGCTTCTATGGTTTGATATGTTGTGAAGAGAAGAATGTACTATTTTCTTCTGTGCAATGTACAATACTTGTTCATATTTTTATTAAGAATATACCTCGTGCGTATGGTATGTTTAGTTTACGAATCAAAATTCTAGAATAATTTAAGTCCAAGAATAATGCTGAATATTGTTGGTGCTATCTATGACATATTTTTAACTGACTAAATATAAGACTGTATATAGTTATGTAAGCCTTAAATAAATAAATACCTGATTCACCAAGTCAATGGTAAAGTCAAAATGAAAATCCATTTATTTAGCTGGATACAGAAGTATATATTTTTTGGAAGACGTCATTCCAATTCATTTTACAATCAGCACTTAGTTTTACTTATAAATTTTTTTACTTAAAATGTATTTAAAAAAAACACCATGATTAAACATTGTTGACTTTACGTGCTCAACCATAAAAAAATCTCCCTATAAGGGGGAGGATGTTAAAACATAATACATAATTCTACATCACACCTTAGATACTTCAGATCATTGCATGCAGGGGATGCGCCCCCGTCTTGCAGTTTCCACTCGAATGAAGACCCTGACGCCAATTACTGCCGCCTTCGCTCCTATAGATAGTCCTTTGTCGAAATCTGTACTAATATATTGTTTTGTTGACGAAAGACAATATGAAATAAAATATAATAATTAATGGGTGTGTGTGCCTGAACATATACATTACCAATGAAAACTAACAACGTAATTTGTTTTTTTTTTCATACGTCATTAACGGTGAACTACACTCGCGTGCAAGTAAATCGACTCAGGCCTCAAGTGCGCATAAAAAGTGATATAACTAAAAAATGACTTATTTTACCTCTATAATAATGTTTCATAATTAATTAGGCCTTCAAATGGTAGCATAATATCAGTAATTTAAATAAAACTTGTACTTAGAATGCAACTGAACGCAACCTCCCGTAAACTGCTACTGCGCTCTATTCACAACTTGCGCGACACAACCCCTATAAACCCCTGTAATCGTTTTTTCTTATCAATCGCTCCATTAGACGTTGACCTGAACACATCTCTGGCAATTAAAGCCGTCATTTGAAGAAATTATGATACAACACCTGAAGAAGCCGCTCAAGTCGTTACCCTGTTGCAAGAAGGGTTGAACCAGCGAGAAGTCGCTCGTCGTTTGAATATGAGTCAGTCCGCTGTTCCGAGAGTATACAGAAGGTTTCAAGAGACTGGTGCCTTCACTCGGAGGCCTAATACCAGCCGACGCCGGTGCACCTCGAAGCGTGACGACCGGTTTTGTCTCGACCTCTCTCCGAAATCGCCACTTACCGGCGTAGATGTGCAGCAGGAGCTACGTCAAGTTCGCGGGGTGACGGCCCGAAGTTGACCACAGCTCATCGTCAAGCACGCCTTCACTTTGCTCGAGAACATTTGGATTGGAGCATAAGAGCAATGGCAGTCAGTCCTGTTCACAGATGAGATGAGATGTGTCTCCATGGCAGCGACAGGAGAGGTCGGGTATACCCGTCGTCCCGGTGAACGGTTTTTCAACAGTGCTGCTTTGTGGAAACCGTTGCATATGGTGGCGGATCTTGCATGATGTGGGCTGGAATTTCCTTAGAAGGCAAACGGACCTTGTTTTCGTTCCTGGGGGAGGCCGGGGAGGAGGTCTGACCAGCGATCGTTACATTGAAAATGTTCTATCTGGATCAAGTTGTCCCTTATCAAGGCTTTATTGGGGAAAATTTCATCTTGATGCATGACAATGCCCGATGTCACACTGCTCGGGCCACAGTGATTTCCTGAACGAAGTTGGAATTCACACTATGCATTGGCCAGCGCTCAGCCCCGATTTAAATCCCATTGAGCACATATGGGACGAGCTCAAAAGGAAAAGTTAGAGCGAGGAATCCAGCTCCGACAAACATCAATGAGCTCAAGACTGCGTTGGTAGAAGAGTGGGGTCGAATACCATAATCATCCATTAAAAAGTTATAAGGTCGATGAAGAATCGCATGAGAGCAAGTGATCAGAGCTAGAGGAGGGTACAAAATATTGACACGAATATTTTTTTTATCTTACGCACATTTTGTTTCATTTAAACACAATAACCCCATACTGTGAAATTGTATGAATTTTCAACATTTTTTACATTATCATTAGCATTAACCTTTTTTACTAACTACTGAATCGATTTTCATGCAACTTACAACCCATTTTAAAGCTCAATTACTAGGCTTTAATTATGTAAAACATTATATAGAGGTATAATAAGGCATTTTTTAGTTATATCACTTGTTATGCGTACTTGAGGCTTGAGTCGATTTACTTGCACGCGAGTTTTATTTTCTTATAATAAATCAGTAGTTAGGTGACTAAGTCATCAACTCCGCTTATTATACGTCCCCCGAAGCTATCCAGGGCGGGTGTCGTCTACGCGAGCCACTGCTTTACAATAGGGATGATGAACAATTTTTTTTCTGTTATTATATCGATGGACCGCATAATAATAGAAACATTGGTAAAATGACTCCGTTAACATTAAAACTCACAGAGATTTTCCAATTCTAAAACACATTAATGGACTTTCCCAAAAACGCTTCATACAAATGGCTACCTAGTTATGACGTCACGCATCAGTAATTAGTACGCATAGTTTGTGAATTTTGTACTACAACTATGTTAAATGTTGCGTTTACTAAAACGGTTTCATAGCAAAAGTTGCTTTAATTGTATGTGTTATCTTTTGTTAACAAATTTTTGACAATTAAATGTACTTTAAAAATGGACTTGCCATCTAACTTTGAAGACTAATAAAATTCATAAAACATGAGTTTTCGAGCTGAGATTAGTCTCAAGCCGAAAACTCTGTTTTCTTGCTAACCGTTATTTACCAGATTTGTAATAATATGAAATAGTTCTTACGATTTCAGGACCCAGTCATCATGCCTATTACATGATAGAAGACACATCGTATGTATTAATAACATCCGTCCATATTTTTTTATACGTCCATGGCTAAACTAGTGTTAGTCCAGACTGCATATACCGATTACGCCGCGCCAATAATAAAACTCCTTCGGCTTCTCTTGAATGCCCTTACTGGCTTTATTGGCATGCGTTTTGAGCTTAACTTGATTTGTGCTCATGTGATACTAATCTGAGACTGCGTTTTGCGATTCTACTTCTTATTACAATGATATAAGATGTAAGTTTAAATGGTGTAAGAGAATAGTGGCTGACGCAGTGCAAGGATGTGCACTCTCAATTATTCATGTGTTTGCACCTACGTGGCTAGCGAGATGATGGACTAGTGATAAGGGCAAAGAATAAAGGAGTATTGTACTTTTTGAAGTTACTTGTATTCTTAGATAAACAATGAACTAATTAGATGCACAATGACAAAGAAATATCAACCAAAATATGTCCGAGCCGCTTGACACAAATGTTTATTTATTCTTATATTTATGACATAAAATTATTCACTAAAATTTTGAACTTTCGCATCATTAAAACGGTACAAAATCAAAAGGACGAGCATACTACTACATCACTATTAGATGTAGCGACGACGTTATTACGAATGAAAAATGTGCCCAATGGGCAGACTTTTGCCACCATTGAGTATATTTAAATCTATGTTTGCCACGGTCACCTTTTGAGTTAGATTGTACTATAATTAGTTTTTTGTTCATCTAAGCTTGTATTTTCTAATCTATGAATTGTGTCGAATCGAAATACAATAGCAATTTTAGTCGGATGTGTTCAGAAAATGACAGTCATACAAATAGTTATCATCATCAGCCAATTAAAGGTCCCCACCGAGGGGCACGAGCCTACCCGTAATAGGCCTTAGTTGTTCACGCGGCCCAGTGCGGATTGGCCACTACTTACACGCGCAATCTTTGAATTTCTTCGCAGGCGTGCACAGGTTTCCTTACGATATTTTCCTTCTCCGTAAGAGCATCGGATAAACATACATATAATTTCGAAAAATTTAAAATACCTTGGTATGTGGCGGGATTTGAACCTGCACCCTCGATATCGGAAGGCAACAGTCCACACCAATAGCCACCTACCTGAATAAACAGGTCTATCAAATACTCATATATCTTTAATGAATTCAAATTAAAGTGGCAAAACATTAGAAAAACAAAAATATTTTGTTACCAATTATATTCGTATTTCTGAGGCTAAGTCTCGGAGTAATTAGACACTCCGAGGGCCAAGTTTGAGGGTTACATTATCAAAACTTTATTATAAGCAATTATTAAGTAAATCCGGTGGACACGGATAAAATATTGGCTACGGGTAATAGTCCCTCATTTTGAGCGAAAGCACACGATAAATTCTGTGAAGTCCACTTTACTCCATGTCTTGGAGCTTGCTAGTACAAATTCACCTAATTGGTCAACTTTTAATGTCATAAACTTTTTTATTTTTTTATTTAGTGTTAGTGCTAGAGTATATAAAACCCTAAGAAATCCTCGATACTTGTAATACTTTTTAAATATTCAATATTCATTACATAAGTATTATTAACTTACGTAAATCAGTGCCCTTATCCGTAAGTATGATAAAGAGAAAATTATTGCGTCGAATATCGAAATAGCAGCTTCTTACTACAAGCGTATGATTTTTTATACGCACCACGTAAGGAACATTTTTAACGATTTTATTATATTCTATAAAAACTTTCTGACACATCATTTTTCTATGTTAAACAGTACACTTTTTCTCATTTCCGCGTTTCTGTAGTCCACTACTCGACATAGGTCTCTATTGTGCCCATCATGTCGGTCCTTTTTTCCCTTATCGAGCTTCCACCAGTGACATTTCGCTAGTCGTCGGTTCATCGGGCCAGAGGGCATCCTACGCTACGTCTCTCAAATCGCGGTCTCCTCTCCAGAAATCCTCTGATTGTTTAGCGATTAGATTCTAACTTGTAATAAATATATTCATGTTTACTGCTAAGGCACAGTATTAAAATTATAGTGTCACCCTTTCACCCGGAAGTTATTGATTCTAAAAGCATCGATAGGTACCTAGTGTATGTAATGGGTACAAAAAGAATTACTGAATGTATATCAATAATATATAGTATCATGAAAGATTGTTCTATAAAGCATCCATTCTGTGAAAAAATATTCTTTGGACGATGTGAAAAAGTTCAAGTAAAGACCGTATAAGTTTTTGTCCAATAAAGAGCTCTCGGAAGACAAATCCGATCGCATTTTTAATGAAATAAAAACTGCTTGGCAACATGCAATTCAATATTTGATACTGCTGCATGCGAAGCTGCATTTATTTATAAATGTTTTTTACATATATATTTTTTACTGATTTAACATGTTGCAATATTACCTGCATGAGTTTTGGTAACTTCAAAGCTTTTTGTCTAAGTAATTAAATAACAACATTTACGTCTAGTAATTTCTTCGATTTTATCAGTAAGCAGAGCTGATATAAGAATTCCATTATTAGGTGATATGATGAGGCGATTAGAAGTAAACCATAACTTAATGAATATCTTACTGAGTGGAAAAGTCTACCTATCTTTCTCATTTTTACATTGGGCATCGCTACATCACCTATTGGCTATTACTCCCGCCCCGAACAGAAGTTTCGAAAATGCAATATTTTCCTGAATGCTTTAGGTACCATCTTAGTGTCGCAAGTTACCAATTTTACTATGGTTTCGCAATCGTTAATGTATCCTAGGACAGTTGACAACGTTATAACACTTTCTGAGTTGTGGTTTTCCATGTTCATATTCTTCAGCAAACGAGCGGAGCCGTCCGTACATTCGTTTGCCTACGTATGAAATAAAATCTATTGCAAGCTATATACACACCCTGTCTATTCGTCCGAAAATAGTCTTGAGATTTAAAGCAAAATTAGTTCCATGAGAATATACCTGCATGAAACCTATTACCTAATACTTATTAAAACAGAATTTACAATAACAATTTCTCCAAATCCCAGTAAATTACATTTACCGTATGCTTAAATGATGTCTATATATCGATGTGAGGACTTACCGTCAGGTTATCCTACGCTTACCGTCAGTTCAGGTAGACGATCCCAATATGAAAAAGCGCTTGAGAAAAATACTTCGAAACGGTCGAGAGGTTATGCCGCATTAAGTAAAATCGCAGAGTTTCAGGTTGTAACGCCAGTAGTAAGTCCACCATATCAAGTAGCCATGAAGCAGTCTTGACTCCAGAACTCTTTTTCTCAAAATACTCTTCAATATTGACCTTCTTTATTAAATATTTTAACGTGTAAAGCATAAAATTAAAGCTGCTCAATGCGAAAAGCGTCAATCCTTCTTAAACTCAAGCACCGATCGCGTCAGCTAATTCTGAAAATTCTGAAACTAGAGCCACCCGTCAGCTGTTACCAATTTCCGCCATCAATGACAGGCTTTCAAAATAAACGTTAATTTCAATTTAACACCAGAACCGATGGAAACGTACATTCGAACCCTTCGCTTTTCTGCAAGAACTAGCGACGTTTTTGCCGCTGCGGCATGTGTTGTGCAGAGGAAATTCCATTCAACTACTCTGGGATAGGGTCGCGTTTGGCTCGGGGTGTGATCCGGGGGATGCTGCGTCTCTGTATGTATTATAAATTGGTTTAGAGCGGCGCGGGGAGTCGCCGGTTGCTCGCTCGATACCGGCCAGTTGCGATTTCGAGCTGACAGGGCCCGCGTCGCTGCTGGCGGCCCGGTGCGAAAATAATAAGCAAGTGTGTATTTTGAAGTTTTTCTTAACAGTGGCGTGGTTGTATGGCGTGCCCGGGACGCTTCGCGTGTGTTGTTTACCCGATTCCGTGTGTTGGATTGTTTGCTGAGTGAGTCGGTGTGATTTTTCGCGTGTAAGGTGAGTGGACAAATTTGGAAGTTTTGGTGTTGGCTTTAAGGGGATGGGAGTTGGAGCTCTACGATAGTTGATTGTCTACGAGCTGTGTATTTGTATCCTATTATGTTTTCTTTTAAATCGTTAACAACGAGCTATTTTTGTTATATGAATTTAACTATTATTTTATCAATGAATCACTAATTAGACTTAAGAGAAGGATAGCCTTTCTCGCTCTCCTGTATCTCTAATATTCTGTGGTTCACTGTAAGATATAAATCTTCCCCATTTTACGCCTAAAATCCCGGTCCTCCCCTTTCCTTATTCACCAGCTATCTTTAGTGCACGTGAGTATTTCATTTATAAAAGAGTATATTTTGTAAAAATTCCTCTCAAATGTATTTTTAGCTTAGGCTCATCGAGTCAAAAGGTAATCGCTGGGAAATATTTTTCACTACTATCACTACGCTACGAGGTTCGCCTGTCATTCGATTTTGAACTTAAAACACAACATCGCAAATATCAAAACCACATGATCGGCATCTTAATTTCTATACCCTACACCAACACACGCTAATACCAACAGTAGATATACTAGAATAATGTTCAAAATTCCGTACATAATTTTTTTCGAAAATGTGGGTGTATTTAAGATTTGAGACGATAAAACAATGCGATGATATGCCGCATTGCCGAGTGGGAGGTAAACACGGGAGCGTAGAGGGGACCTTTACAGAAGGGTGCCTTCAAGACAACAACATTCATCAACAGTTTAAAGGGGTGGAGGTGGTATTAGCAAATTTGTTTAGTACATGTAATTCATTCAGGTCATAAATTCCGACTGAGATTTTAGGTATGAAATAAAAATCAACTTGGGTCACAAAAATAATTACGATGTTAACTGTTTCGAATGTGAAAATTTAGGGAGCTTGATGCTAATCAATCAATACAACAAGCCTATAGCATCCTACAGGTCACAGGCTTTGCCACGTACCTCTATAAATAAATAAATATCCACAGACATCCACACAGCGTCTTCTATCCCAAGTTAAGCGTGAAGCCTGTTTATGGGTACTAACAACGGGTACACATACTTATATATTTTTTTTGTAAATTCATACATATTATACATAGAAAGACCACCCAGACCATTACAAACAGATATGCTCATGCACACAAATGTTTCTAATGCCCGGGGATCGAACCTGGAACCCTTGGTGTTGCAGCCGACGTCTGAACCACAACACCAATCGTCGCCTA
>PQWD01005699.1:0-28592 GCA_019425675.1 Leucinodes orbonalis
TAATATCAGCAGCTGAGCCCCACAACAGAAGATCATATGACATTATACTAGAAAATAACTAAAATAAACCAATCTTGCTATACTCAACCAACACAATACATTTTCAATAGTGTTTGGAATATCAGCTAATTAATAGGTAAAGATGTTATTTGTAATGGTCCGCAATTTAAAACAGCTGCTATAGAGTGAAAGTGTTAATTTATTCAATTACCCCTTGTGGTCTTTGCGAATCCCGTCTAGATCTTTCATGCAGTTCAAATAAGCTATTAAGAAAACGTATTACCTGACAACCAGCTCGAACTGGTGATGGTGTAAAAGGTGTTTGGGCGCTGGCAGCCGTCTAGCCAACGCAGCTGTAAGCGCAGCCCTCGCGGCCGGGGCCCTTAACGCCCTCAGTACCGCCGGGAACGACTTCCGAGCGTCCGCATATCGGCTCTCGAAGATGGCCGACACGCAGCCACGGACCACCTGATATGTACATAATATGGGGTGTTTACATAAGGAGTTTTATCAAGTAATAAATAAATATCCAAAGATATTGGACACAGTGCCATCTAGCCCAAATTATGGCAAGGGCTTATACTATCAGTACTAAATAACTGATAAATGACTTTAGTTCTGTATCTAGCCCAAATTATGGCAAGGAGCTTATACTATCAGTACTAAATAACTGATAAATGACTTTAGTTCGTATCTAGCCCAAATTATGGCAAGGAGCTTAACTATCAGTACTAAATAACTGATAAATGACTTTAGTTCTGTATCTAGCCCAAATTATGGCAAGGAGCTTATACATCAGTACTAAATAACTGAATAAATGACTTTAGTTCTGTATCTAGCCCAAATTATGGCAAGGAGCTCTATACTATCAGTACTAAATAACTGATAAATGACTTTAGTTCTGTATTTTTTTGTATATGCATACATATTATACATAGATAGGATGATACATACTTATTCCATTATTTAATATCTAGCTTTGGACTTCTACGAGTTAACCTATAATACTTGAACCTATGACAATTTAACCTATGAAATAATAGGATATGTTATTATGGTTGAGACGTCGACACCAAGCGTTCCGGAGTTCGATACACAGAACTAACACTTGTGTGCATGAACATGTCAGTTTGTATTGGTCTGGGCATTTCTTTGTATAACATGTATGTATTAAAAAAAGTATACAAGTATGTTTATCCGTTATTTACAACCCACATTACTGGCGCTTAGTCTAAGGCCGATGGACCGACGACTTGCTGGCGGTCGCGAAGGCTGAATGAGAAAGCGGGATATCTGGCGCAAAATGGGGGAGACCTATGTCCAGCAGTGGACTGCGATAGGTTGAAGAGAGAGAGAGAGTCTAAGGCTAGATGGCGTTATGAATAATAATATCGTACCTCGAGTCTTCGCTTGGAGTTGGTGAGCAGCATCTGGTCCAAGTCGGCAGCGCCCGAGGGCGGCGCCGCGGGGGGAACGATGCGGGCTGTAGCCGGACGCAACGCCGTTAACCTGGACCCAATACTCTTGGTTTATTCATCGAAGGAACTGCCCTTGAGCTCGCGTGGTCTAAACTTTGGGTTTACATCGATGCGTGATTTTGCCAGGGTGTTTAGGCCCTAGTCGTCCACGCGGCCCCAGTGCTGATTGGACGACTTCACGTACAACCTTAGAATCTCTTCGCTTCGGTAAATAAAGCCGTCGCATCGGTTCGTTAAAAAAACTTCCCCATAACTATCTAATCTATAACCTGCAGGGTAACATGAAAGGCCAAAGATCATAAAACTCAAACTCAAAAATGTTTTATTCAAATAAATCATTAAATGACACTTTTGAATCGTCATGACAATGATGATGAACTTTCACAGCTCCTTCACTGTTTTTTTTGGTATGCTATAATACCTACAAAGTAAAAGTGTGTGTTGAAAGACAGACAGACAACGAAGTGATACAAAATAGACCCACCGTCCATGTCTTTTCACGAACTGTCTCACGCTACTTTGATGTACGGAACCCTAAACACAGCAATCAGTAGTAAAATAATGCCTTTAACGGGTATAAGAGCTTACTTAGGATTGTTAGCGTTCCTCGCGGTGACCTCTTCAATGACTTCCCGGACGCGGGCGGCGTCCAAAGTCGGCAATGGCGGCTGGTGTATGCGGGCGGACGCGCCCTCCGGTGGCCTCAATATACGCTGCTGGTACGCCTGCAAACACACCTATGTGTCAGGGTGTGGCGGATTTCAACCTTGGCAACCGAAATTACCCGGTATAAGACTTAACATCCATCTGTGTCTGTGGTGTCGGGCGCAGTACGGCATTAACGGAGAATAATGAAAAATGAAAATGAAAAGTGTTTATTCAGTTTAGGCCCTTACAGAAGGGAACTTGACGACGACTTGCGGAAGGTCGCTGGTGGGAGCTGGATGAGAAAAGCGGAGGACCGGGATATCTGGCGCAAATGGGTGAGACTAATGTCCAGCAGTGGACTGCGATAGGTTGAAGAAAGGCCCTTACAGCACACTTATGACTGTCAAATGAAGCTACCACTGGTTCGGGCGGTAGTTTGCTACTGAGAAGAATCCAACAAGAAACGCAGTATCTATCAGTTGTTGGTCTCCTTCAATGCCGCGCTGTTATGGACAGGCGTATCACTTACCATCAGGTGAGCGTTTAGTTCGTCCTGTACAACGTATAATTAAAAAAAAAATGGTAAATCTGAATAAATATACTTAAGAAAATAAATACTCGTACATCGATGACAACAAATTAAAACACGTATCCAGTTTGCATAAAGTAGTAGCTCGAGGACTGGTATTTGTTAATTTACATGATTATTAGCGAATTATAATGTGAACACCATGTTTTGAAGGAACAAGTCAAACATTGTGAGCGCGATGTCGCAATGGTGGGCGATAATCAACAGAAGGTATATTGTCTGGTTTCCCGACAGTGAATGGCGAAACTCAAAATAATGGTAGGTAACTTTTAAATTCCATATGTAATTTGTAAGTTCAAATGTATCCGCACACTAAGTGACATAACTTATATTTAAAGTGATGGGTACTTTTCATTTAAGTGGTCGTGGCTACTTATTTACGTTGTTTTTATTATTTTTATAATTAAGTAATAAACTTTTGAGACAATAAAAATCTATGAATGCATGTCTCGAAGATACGTATAAACTATTGCGGCCAGCAGTAGCGGAAATTCAAATTATATTTTATAAAAACTTAATTGAGGACAAAATAAGACAAGAGTGAAACTATACCTGGGGGCTGGGATTTTCGTTGAGATGCAACTGCATCGCCAGCTCTTGTATATGCTGCAGTTCTAGTTCTGGATTCAGGGACTCTAGGCGCAGCTGTTCCGGTAGATTTCTGTAAAAAAAAATATCATGAACTATTCAGATAAGCTATTTAAGAATCCTCTCACTGTCGTCACTTGCGCGACTGACTAACACGATACGGCGACCGACCAATACCGGCACGGGAAGAAGACGTGTCGTGCGTCAATTGCATTTTCTAGTCTTCTGCGCAAGTATATCAGTGAGCCTTTCTATTCTAAATATTCCGGTAATCTGCTTTCTCATCCCACCTCTAATCTTGCACCTTTAGCGAGTCGTCGGTCCATCGGGCCGTTAGCGTCCTACGCTACTCTTGCCAAGTCATGGTCTTTACACCAGAACTCGTCTACTCGACCAAACTCTCAAGCATTAATTAAAAATTGATCTGTAATACTTACTGCACAAGATCGTCCCATATATCAGTGGGTCGCCAAGGCGGGCCCCGTTCTGCGACCAGGCCATTGAAGAACATGGAGTCGAGCAGCCTTGTAGCGAAGGGACACCCGGCCAGCCCCTCGCCGGCCGAGAAAACCCAGCTTGTGGAATGTCAGCACCGGAGATGGGTGTATGCGGATGATTGTAAGACAGTGCCTGGAACATAATAAATAACCAAATGGTTAAATAATAGTCATTATAATCATCAAGCTTCCACTGTAGCGACCACAGATTTCCCAATACAGGAGATGTGGCAAACCGCGTTTAAAATGCGACAACTGTAAGCTCAACGAGCATACACTGGCTACCAGTTTACGCTCTGTGAGACGATTCAAGACGCACGAATATTAGAAGAAATTACCGTTTTTTTCCAAAATGCCATCCTGTGCAATTGTAACATGCCATCATCGCAATGAATCAGTAAATTTACTAGGAAATATAATAACTTTTCACAGGTAAGAACCGAAAATAAATTGCGACACTGGAACTGCCTATACACTTGGCGGTTTGTCCAGTCTAATGTATATTCTGATGTCTGTGGTGGCGACAGACCTGGGCCCGCTAATTTTAAAATGCCCTTATAAGATCGTTATTGTGTCTCAATCGTAAAATTTTCGTCCTGTTTTATGGTAGATTTTAATTGGTAACACTATAACTCTGTTAATTCTAATTACCATTTTAAACCGCCGCCTGGAGTAGGTTTGGTCGGCTTATATCCCGACACCTTACTAACCTAAAAGCGAGCCGTCTTTCTAAGTATTCTTCTTCATAGGGCGAGCACAATTGGCTGACGCAATGCTTATTGTTTCCCACCCAACAATTCTCTAATCTAGTATGGACAAAGTAGAAAATATCGCATCATAGCGAGTGTTCATTAACCTGCCACCTTGCAACAGAATGTCCAGCATACAACTAGAGCTGTATTACCAAGTCTTCTTCTTCAACATAGAAGTAAGCATAAGCATCATAAGCTGTAGTGATGCCTATCCATTGCAAGCATTGCAGGTGTTCTATGATGCGTCGGTTTTCGAACCTATGCGGCAGCTTATCAACCATGTTCATGGTATACCTCTGTCTAATATATGATATATCGTGCAAAAAAGGTCTAGACACACCTGTATTTCTGTAGCTGTTGCAGTAAATATGATTCGTATAAACTATTCGGTAGAAGAACTGCACCATTGCGAGTGTACAAACCTTTACACCGCCCGGATCTCGTTATCCAACATGTATGGGGCCGAGGGCGCGGTCTGGGTTTCTTTCTTTCTTTCTTACCTGATCTCGAGCTATCTATCCAGGTCTTCTTCTTGAAAATGAGGCGAACATCATATATTGACATGGTGCCTATTATATTAGTATTAGTAGTGCACAAAAGTCAAAGATACACCTGTATTCTGTAACTGCTACAAGAAATATGACCCATATGGAGCATTAAATATTTAGTGAATGTACGAACCTATATCCCTGCAGCAGATCAGCGAGGGCCCGCATAAACACCGCCCGGATCTCTTTATCCAACATGTGTGGGGCCGAGGGCGCGGGCCGGGCCCGGGGGGCGAAGGCCGCGTCCGCACTGCGCAGTTCTGGCTGCAGCACCAATGCCAGGGCCGCTTGGAGGGTATCCAGCGCCCGACCGCTCGGTACTGGCACGCTTACACCGCCCGGCATGTGAAGCGAACCCACGTCCAGGTCCGCCACGATTACGTCCAGCTGGAATAACAAGCAGCTAGTTGAGCTCGCATGCGTAGGAGGCTCTACCGTCGATTTGCGACGTGGAGGATGGATGAGAAAATCGGTAGACTGGGATATCTGGCTGAGGTTGGAGAGACCTATGTTTAGCAGTAGACTACGATAGTTTGAGGAAGAAGTTACGTGTCAATGTCATTACAAATTATATGTACGATATAACATGTTGTTAATTCCAAATTAGTTCTTGGTAGTTCATTATACAAACACGTGTCATGTTCTTGAAAAATAAATATTCAATAGTTAAAATAAGGGAACATTAAGTAATTATCGCTAAATCCGCACAATAATATATGCTTAATACAATGTTTACCAATTGGCACACACATACATAAACGCATGCACACACACGCCTGCGCATACAGACATGTGCACACACATACACACTCACACACACTCACAAACTACACACGCGTACAAACAAACAAACTCATCCTAAATATGCAATAGTAAAATCACCAACCAGCTCGGAGACCTCCTCCTTCAGACTAGAGTGCACGCCAATGAGGAAGGGCGTCGGCGTGGCCAGCACCTCCGCCAGGCCGGCGGGCAGCAACGGTATGAAGACGTGTGCGTAACGAAACGGAAACATTAGAGCTGCGAGTGCCCGACACGCAGCCGATAGGCGGGCGGCCGCTAGCGACACTAGCAGCACTTTGTGCTCACTCATCACTGCGCACCAGAGCGTCACCGCGTTGTGGATGCCTGGAAACAGCAGATTAGGCATCAGTTTATAGCGTCCCACTTAAAGGCACATGCCTTCCCGCAAAGAACAGTTATAGGGAGATTGGGCCAGCAACAAACAGTGGAAGGATAGCCGGAATCGACGGCTTAAAATGCCTTCCGAAGCACGGAATAGCCTTTATTTTCAGACAAGCACTCTCACTATATGGTCGCCAAGTGGAATTCGAGCCCACGGACCACGCGGCGATCTAAAGCAATGCGCACTAACCAATCATGTAAGGTACATTTAAAATTGAGCTTAATTCAAATATCAATGTCCTGGTAAAACTATAAGCCGCAGTATTGTGTGTAAGAAAGTGATGTTCGCTTCAACACCCATCCTCTGGTCTGTTGAAGCATCTCCAGGAAACGTTTAAGACGTTTTATATATTTTTGACGAATCTAGATTCACCAAGTCGAGTCGAGTAGGTATAGATTTATCAAACTAGTAGATGAACAGAATATCCTTTTAACCATTTATTCATAGTAGGCTTGCTCTTGCAAACAGATAATCCTGGTGAAAGAGGCGTAATCTAGGTTAGAGACGCCTTTGAAGGCGTTTTTTTTTTTTCAAATAGCACAGGGTGCAGCTCACCTAGCAACCGCAGCAGCATGAGTAATGCACCAGAGCCTGGGTGCATTACTCATGATGTTGGTTTCTTAAGCACAGTATATGGATAGCTCACCATGGTGAGACTTATAACTGCAGCATCAAGTAAAAGGAATATTGGTTGATCGATCCTATATACTATATATAGAGCGTCGGTGGCTCAGTGGTGTGGACTGTCGCCTTCCTACCGGGAGGGCTGAGGTTCAAATCCCGACACGTACCAATGTATTTTCGAATTTTCGAAAATATATGTACGTTATCGGACGCTCTTACGGTGAAGGAAAACATCGTGAGGAAACCTTCATGCACGCCTGCGAAGAGATTCGAAGGTTGTGTGTGAAGTCGTCCAATCCGCACTGGGCCCGCGTGGACGACTAAGGCCTAATCACCCTATACGGGTAGGCTCGTGCCCCTCGGTTGGGACGTTTAATGAGCTGATGATGATGATGATCCTATATACCACTTTATAACTCACCTAGCAACCGCAGCAACATATGCACTGAAGTCCCAGTGCACGGTAGAGGCGGTGTGGCCGGCGGCTGCAGAGCCTGGCGGTCTCCCGCGCCGATACTGAACCGCACTTGGGGCCCACCCGCCGGCGGGACCAACACACAGCCCAGCAGATTGCCCACCAGCGTCTCTAGAGGCACGCCCAAGTTCTCCACCCACACCGTGTAGATTATGCCGAGGCAGTTCTGAAAAAGAGTTGAAGATTTCGTGTGATTATTGCGAGGGTAACTCCTCAAGTGTCTATGTATAGTGAAGAACAAATATTTGTAACAGCTATCAAATAATAATAATCAATAAATAAAGTCGCTGCCTGGAGGAGTCCTGAAGAAAACTGTTAAGCTAATAAAGTCGCTGCCTGGAGGAGTCCTGAAGAAAACTGTTAAGCTGAAATGATAATGAGAAGTCGGCAACTAAAAGACGAGAAAAACTTTGATCATCATAATTCATCATCATCATCAGCTCATTAAACGTCCCCACCGAGGGGCACGAGCCTACCCGTAGTACCCGTTTCTATCGGTGATGTTGTAAGGATCGAAAATTGAACACTTGGTGTAATAGCATACTTCTCAACATCACCAGATGTGCAAACATCCCAATGATGCACAAAGAAAAGGAAAGATGCGGTTCACTATCACTGCCCGCACTTTTGACTCCAGATTTGTCCAGGTTCCTATAACACACCTCTGGGATTTGACAAAACGAAAAATGATGAGATGAAGGTTTATATAGTGCTAAAATCGGGCACGTCAGAAGTACACTTACTCTGAAGGTGTCTATGTAATCCTGCCGGGAGACGATGACGAGACATTTGGGTGCGTACATGATGCTGTGGTGGGTGATGTTCGCCACAGGCCTCGAGGTATCGAGCGACTCTTCGTCCTGGAAAGATATACAAAGATGATCATCAATTGAACTCATCGAATCCACTCAAGGACTTTTTAGGGATAAATAACAAAAAAAATTGAAAAAAGTTTCACCGCTGATTGCCTTGCAACCAGCCTTAAGGCTTCACAGAGAGAAAGTCAATCTTAGATATATTATTTGCATAATATATCAATATATCTAACCCGAAAATACATTTTGATGTCTCATCGTTGACAATTTTCAGTTCGGCTACTTAATCACTTCCAAGATTAATATAGAACACTTAGAATTTCCAAATATGTGTGAAGCTCTTGCACAAAGCTTGTACTTGGTCAGCCATTTTGAAAATTCGCTCATGATGCACAACTGCATCGGCCGACAATGAGAGCTCCAATGCATAGATTGATAGCTGGGGATCGGGGTCGTTTCAGTTCTAATCGATCGGAGCTTTCCCTCCCCTCCACCCACTTTAGTAGTGAGCGCACTAGACAAAGCAAACTGAAACTTATGCAGTTTATTAAGTGCATAGATTTATGTGTCCTAGTCTCACTGGACTGAGGTACAGGGGTTGATCTTGCGCAGTCCGTCCTTCTGAAGTTCACATGACCATAATATGTAAAAATATGAAGAAACTACCTACATACAAACATATCTTGTTTACATAAGAGGGACCTACTGTAAAAGCCGGCGTCATATTCTTAAAATGTATTGCGCTAAATGCAGGCTTACTCGCCCGCTATGTCTCTAAAATAGCTATCCGACCAATACCTACAGCGACTAAATACAAAATATATGTTCATCATTATGAGCCTTTAACGTCCCTCTGCAGGACACAGGCCTTCGTTTTCCAGGTACAGCATAGCTATGGAGAAATTGGCCAGTAGTCTAACAAATCAAATGTCAACAACTTCCAGACTAGTAGAGTTTATTTTGGTTTATTTTTCCACAACAACGACACTACACTCTGAAGATGAAGGAAGTAGTTTTATGGCAACCCCGAAGGAACCGCTGCAGACGGCCATGTTATCGCTGCGGCGGCCTGTGCGCTCGACACTCTCGATCTTGGTACAGCACGTGTATATCGTAATACATGGACAACAACCGCCGCAGGGGCTACCACCGCAGCAACCCTCCACAAGGTCCGCAACACATTTTGCTTTAGATGACTTTTCAAATTACACTTGAAGAAAATGAGCCTAAAATTAGGTCTAAATATTGGAAAATAATCTAAATTGTTGTAATTTTTAAACAAATAACTTAATTTTTTTTTATATTTTCAGGTATCTGAATTATACAAAGGATTTGATTGTACTGAGTAGAGTGGCCGGCAATGACGGCTTATCGGAACTAAAGAAATTGCAATCGTTTTTCATTTCAGACAATAAGATGATTTAGGTTCAATTTTCACTTTCGAGGTCTACCCGTGGGATTAAAACGAACGAAACCGTATCAGCAACAATCAAAACTCAACCCATCTAAATATGACTTAGATAAAATAACAGTTTTTGTAGTCTGTTTTGCTTTATATTTGTACTTGTTTGTAGTTGTAATGTAACATTTGAAATCCATAAGCAGGCTTTTAAAAATTTCACTTAAATTTTTTTTCGACATGAGACGAGAACAAGTCAAAACAAATCTCGACTCTAATAACTCGCAGTCTCGAGCCCCGAAAGCCTAATTCCGTGAAAGCCCGTTTCTCGAAAAGCGACCGCTTTGTCTGCGCCCAAAACACACCGAGCCGGTGTAATTGACAAAAGTAAACCCTCCCGGAGGATGTTCTAAAACGCGTAGTCGACACAGTAGGACGCCGCCAAAAATTTAGGATAGGATATTTTAGGACATAGGAGAGATAAATGTCGAACAAAGTAACAATACAGTCTATTTTTATAAACTATCGCTACGCCTGTTGTTTTTACATTCCATGAGAGAATCAAGCCACTAAGTAATATATAGTAGTTTTTCTTTATAGTAGCAACTACCCATGATCCTTATTTGTAGTTGAATGTTGTACTACATACAACATAATCTTCTAATCTAACTATCAAGTAAGCTGCCTAATTTCTTGCTAAATTATTTCTTAATAAAATCACACACATACTTATATATATAATTAAAATAATATAGTAATTTATTAATTGAGTGTCAATCCCACACAAAAGCAAAAAAGAGACACCCTACACTTTATATAGCGCGCACGGGCTCTCTTCCCTCATAATCTGCACAAAGGAGATAACTTCGCCGGAGTACTGTTGTTTAATAGCCTGCTGCTACGTAATCTACCGTTGGCATTCTTACTTTAAGATTTTATTTTTTAATTTAATATTACTCTGCTCGTAATAATATTGGTTTATGGCTCAGTTGAAAGCCATCGTCTTATTGAAAGTTGTTGCCATGGTTGCCATGGATGGCGTATCACTTACCATAAAGTTAGCGGTGAGCACGTCTATCCACTTCATCATCAGTTCATACGTCCCCCACCGAGGGGCATGAGCCTACATGTATAGGCTGTAGAGGCGTTAGTCGTCCACGCGGGCGCAGTGCGGCTTAGCCGACTTCACGCAACACCTTTGAATTTCTTACAGCGACAAAAACGTATTTGCTTTTTACCAGATGAGCTCCTCATCATCATCATTACAGCCTTATTATGTCCATTACTGATCGAAGGCCTCCCCTAATGATTTCCACGCGGACCTATCCAGCAGTCGAAATCCATCTGCTTCGGATGTCAAAAAAATATCAACAATGCATACTTATGTAATGCTAAAACAGGTCAAGTAGGGGCTGGGGGACAGCTGGAATTGACGTTGGGGAGAACCGTCTCAAAAAATGTTACTAGGTGCTTCTCTCTAAACGGAAAAATTTCAAGCGAGTGTCTTGCATCATAACGTTCAGGAAGTAAGGTCATGCAAGCCGCGGTAATTACCAAAGATTGAGCACGGACCGATTATGTTGAATATATAATTTTAAAAAACCGCTTTGATATTTCAATAAGACAATACATTAGAGTAACTGTAATTAGGAGCAGTCGCCTGCCTATTCTCTTTTAAACGCATTTCTGTGTTCTCGTTTTAAAACTCTTTTACTTATCTAACCTCGTAATCATTAAATAAATATATGAAATACATCATGCTAAAAGGTTAACGTAATTATTTCTAAAATATCTCATTTTAAATAGTCAAAATCAAACATATTTTTTTAAACAAGTATCAACCAGAAAATATGGTCAATACCTGAGGTCCGGGGTTCACAAACGAAGCGCATCTATGTGCGCAACGCACAAGCTAAGAGTGCAGTCCTAGGTGTTATCAGAACCTAGACGCCCTAGATATAGGTACAGCGCGCAGGCGCACTGGCACCAACCTGTTGAGATTGTGTATAAGATGCATTCACCTCGTTGGCGCAGCGCCAGAACCAACATGTTATGAAACTTGGGTTTTACTACTCACTAAACCAATCGTTTCCAGTGATCGTTCCTTCCATGTGCTCGCAAATTATGGATCGACCTCTCCCAGCCAAGGTGCTCCCTAATAACTACGACATGTCATTCGGTATACGAGGTTGAAAGCGAGCTCTTTATAGTATTACGTGTTAATATAAATTAATAAAAAATATTGCTTTTAACCGTGCCGTACACAATATTTAAATATAAGTTTACTCTGTATTTTACTAGTTGGTGAATTGTATTATTTAAGAGTAATAAATATCTTATTTACTACTGGTAGACTCGATACTGAGTCGTCTAGGTAGGCACCACCGCAGTGCCAGATATCATCCCATGAAATAGGAGTGTTATGCACTTTTGTGTTTCGGGATGAGGGCACTGTAGCTAGTGAAATTACCGGGTATGAGAGACCTAACATCTGTTGTCTCGGGTGACGGGCGCAGTGCGGCGTTGATGGGGGATAATAACTGTCTGTCAGTTGTTGGTCTCCTTTAATGCCGCTCTGTCATGGTTTGGCGTATAACTTACCATCAGGTGAGCGTCCAGACCGTCCTGTACACTGACAACACAAAAAAAAACAAAAAGGGAGCTCTTTCCTCTTAATAGGCAGCGGGACGGATTTTCCTTCGGCATTGCAGTTGTGCCAGATGCTCGTCTGCCTCAATAAGCAATAAAAAATAATCTTATAGTTCGGTTGGCGACCGTGCAGATTAAGAAATAATCGCAAAGGTCTGACATCGGCTGGGTGACCGCAAATTCATCAAAATTATTTTCCCCAGTCCCTTTGTGCTTCGGAATGTAAGATAGATTATATTGCCAAACCATAATGTTACATAAATTATGAAGTGTGTACTGCTGTATTAGTTTATGACAATTTTTATTATATATACTGATTACGATAAGTGAAGCCGGCTGCCATCATCGGTTCAAATTATCATTACCACGCTTTGTTTTATTCATTCATGATTTTCACGCCCGATTGGTTTCGCACTTGAAGTCCAGTTAGTGCAATTAGCAAGCTATTTGTTTCCATCTATGCAATCGGCACTTGTGCACGACTGACGTTGCTAATTAGTGTCTAACAACACAAGTAGAGAGCACATGGAAGCCACCGTCAATGGTGTGGACTGTTGCCCTCCTACCGGGAGGGCTTATCATCAAATCCCACCACGTACCAATGTGTTTTCGAATTTTCGAAGTTATATGTACGTTATCCGACGCTCTTACTGTGAAGAAAAACACGCCTCGCACGCCTGCGAAGAAATTCAAAGGTTGTGCGTGAAGTCCGCCAATCCGCACTGGGCCCGTGTGGACGACTAAGGCCTCTACACCCTATACAGGTAGGCTCGTGCCCTTCGTGGGGNCTGATTACGATAAGTGAAGCCGGCTGCCATCATCGGTTCAAATTATCATTACCACGCTTTGTTTTATTCATTCATGATTTTCACGCCCGATTGTTCGCACTTGAAGTCCAGTTAGTGCAATTAGCAACTATTTGTTTCCATCTATGCAATCGGCACTTGTGCACGACTGACGTTGCTAATTAGTGTCTAACAACACAAGTAGAGAGCACATGGAAGCCACCGTCAATGGTGTGGACTGTTGCCCTCCTACCGGGAGGGCTTATCATCAAATCCCACCACGTACCAATGTGTTTTCGAATTTTCGAAGTTATATGTACGTTATCCGACGCTCTTACTGTGAAGAAAACACGCCTCGCACGCCTGCGAAGAAATTCAAAGGTTGTGCGTGAAGTCCGCCAATCCGCACTGGGCCCGTGTGGACGACTAAGGCCTCTACACCCTATACAGGTAGGCTCGTGCCCTAATAATGCATGAATACAAGTAAGTCACTGCTTATAGGTCAAGCAGAGTTGCCACTTAATCATGGGGTTGCTTTTGGTTTGACATGACAAGACATGATCACTCTTTACATTAATGGCTTACATAGAACATTTTGTATTAACAACATATTTGACGACCCATTGTGTTGTGATTGAGACGCCGGCTGCAACACAAGGGTTCCGGGTTCGAAATGTATCTAGAATAAAACATAGCCAGCAAAACAGTCATTATATTATTCCTAACTTCGCCAAAACGTTCGGCGAAGGATTTAACATAAAACTAACGGTTGGATACCAGTGATTTCGGTGAAATTATCTATTGATGAACAATTCTTTCGTAAAACCAACGGAGGACGAAGGGTGATTTCGTTGACGTTATCTATACACGAAGTGTCTTTCAACCACTATACGTTCAAATTGTGTGTATGTATGTCTGGCGATATATTTTATTTATGTGATGGCACCCTAAACGCCATCGGAAGGCAATTCGTCTGCGATCCGTTAGCAGCGACGGCGCTTCTTCCCGGCGCCGCGGAAACTACGAGAGACGATTACAAATGGCATCCACCGACTTGTGGATGCATTGAGCCGCTATTTCTATTTGCTGGTAATAATAACATTTCAGACTAAAAACGCATTTATGAGGTTCGCTGTCGTGTTGAAGAGAAATAAAATCTATTATCACACACCATCTAGCTCATAGAAAGGTGGGAAAGCTTAAATAATCAGTTTATTATTATGTTGTATACCCGTTGATCAATCAAACATTTTGTGAAACTAACATAAAGTGACTTTTCACAAAGCAGTCTACCCATTGAATTCAATCCCACGACCTCAGATATACGCCCACCACTCAAATCACTAGACCACTCAAAATTCATTGATTATTACAGATTGCAAAGTATTCATAGTTTTCTTAATCAATAAAGGTCAATGAACCATTATCATAGGAAAAAACATTATTCTGCGTTCATAAAATAACAACAACCGATTAGTCAATATTTAAGTCAAATATTCCATTTATTAACACCCAATTAAATATACAGTCGACCACATACACACTATATTTACACCGCTAATGTGGAGAAATGTTTGAACACATGCGCACGCGCAAATATTTGACGGAGAATAGGGTAACCACAAATTATATTTGCGAAATGTGATTTACATTTTAAAACTTTTTGAACCAATTGGTTTTGAAAGAAAAATATATTCATTTGACATTGTTGAATATGTATTTATAAAAGTAGGTACATATATATAAAAAAAACTACCCAACATACTTTACTCAGCAATCGTCCTGTTTCAGTAAATTCCTGGAGCAATCTCAATACGACTATAGACTTGACAGTTTCAGTTATTTATTGACAGGTTTACTAATAATTATATCTTAAGAAAATTATTAAGTGATTCGCAGCGAGAATAAATTAAGGAAATATATCCCTACAAAGACAAAATTATGGTAACAATATACAGCAGCGTTACGTCACGACCCGCGACACCGCCCGCACCTTTTTTAATGCCAAGTTCATAGACAAGTGATTATGAAGAGTGATCTAATACACTAAAAAAACACTCGTTCACATCTAGCGCGAGTGATTCAGATCTGTTGAACGAATCGACATTGTAAGCCAAGTATGATTCATGTGCACTAATAATAATGAAGTTTAACAATAGGTACTGGTATACTAAAGTTTTATGGTAATACTAAGTCAATCTTTTTATTTGAGGGAAAGCTAAATCATTTTCCTGACGGAGGATCCTTAAATTAATAGCTTGCGGTTTTGCCTAACTCATGACTTTAAACATAATGTATGCTTTTTCAGTTGAGGTGTAAGGCCCATACTACCACTAACAGGTCCATAGGTTTGTTCATAAAGCAAACAATCCCACGTGATCATGCTGTCGAATACCACCCGAATCTCTGGGGACACGCCATTGGAAAAAGCACTGGACCTTGTAGGCCTGACCAAGACTCCTTCATGAACTAAATCATTGGGACATCTTTGAGTGGTAAAAGTAATAAACATTTGAAATCTGGCAGACAGCCCACCTTTTAGAATACCTATGAGGAAAATATGTATCCAAGGATTAACCTCCAAACCAGTAACTAAAAACCTCACACTCAAGTCCTGTTCAATACTCTACCCATCATCGAGCGCGCAAAGTGTACTGCCCATGCGCATCGGTTAATCGAATGCAAACGCACCATTTACCGTGGCGATGCGCTTGCGCAACACTGTTGCAATAATTGCTAGTTGCTGCCCCTCTCCGCGTTCCTGTTTTATATTGGACTGTATGCGAATTTAATAGTTTCATTGAATGAATTACAAATGTGTGTATAACGGTCTACTAGAACTGCATAGCTACAGTGAGGCATCATGTTGGTTGGTTAAATTAAATCTTTCTTCAATAAGTTTTTGTCAAGTATAAATAATGTACTAATGACAAATATGCACTGACATTCACACAACGCCATTTACCTCCAATGTAAGCGATGAGCTTCCAATGTGTGTACTAAACAACAGACAAAAGTACTTATATACTCTTCTCCGTAAATACACAGAAACACCCAGACCAATAGAAAAAGAGAGTTTGTACTGCCCGGGGATTTAACTCTACACATGAGCCGTCAAATGATTGATATTGAAACCACTAACAGGTTCCCATAAAGCTAAGCCAGCTTAACCAGCTTGTTTGTATAACAAGGACTGTCTCAATCAAACGTGTCTGGACCTTCAAGGATCATAAAAAAGTCCATAGGTTTGTTTACGAGTATTTGAGATACGAGACAGTTTTGATGGAGCGATTGGATATGTGACTTCGTAAATAACTAACAGAGAATAAGGAGTTTATTCGGTAATCGTAGCACGTGAATAGGACGTTGGGAATTGATGATTACATTGATGGACTGCGTTTGTGTAAATATATATAACTCAACACAATCATCTCTCTTTCCAGACAGTGAGGTAATTCACCCTGCAATTTCGTTAAAAAAAATGGGAACTCTAAACCAACGCTCAGACCCACTAGTCCACTCGAGGTATGACGTAATCAAATGACCATTCCGCCGATACCATCGTTTGAACAAAGCATGACTTGGACATCCCTAATAATAAATATCTACTAATAAATATCTACTAACATAATATGATGACCATGGTCGGTCTTATCCACAGATTTCCCAATACAGGAGATGGGGCAAGCCGCGTTTTTAAGTGCGACAAATGTAAGCTCAACGAGCATACACTGGCTGCTAGTTTACGCTCTGTGAGACGAGTCAAGACGCACGAATATTAGAAGAAATTATCGTTTTTTCCCAAATGCCATCCTGTGCAATTGTAACATGCCATCATCGCAAGGAATCAGTAAATTTACCAAGAAATATAATAACTTTTCACAGGTAAGAACCGAAAAGAAATTGCGACACTGGGACTGCCTATAAACTTGGCGGCTTGTCCAGTCTAATTGTATATTCGGATGTCTGTGGTCTTATCATTTTGCAACTTTATTATTTGATATAATTAAATCGAAGACACCTAGATATCTATATGACAAATTAGAATTTTCAAAACGTCCATTGAGGTTGGCTAGCCGTTTGGTATGTCCAAAAACAAATACGTCGGTATTTCGTGGCAGCTTTAGGTATGCAGCCACGAAATGCTGGAACAATATTCCCCCTCCAATAAGGAACTTGTGTAGTACAAGAGCTTTTAGAGTCCAGCTGAAAGCTCATGTGTTATCTTGTCAGAAGATTATTTAGACGCTGTGATGGTAATTTGAGGCACATTTAAACTAGAAACTATTACTATTATTATTATAATATTGGCGTTTTGTTGTTAAGCGATGAGGCACACTTGTTAATTTGCTATTTTAAAATTCTAGGTTTATACTTATGTAAAATATGTACAATGTAGGTCCGATGATTGCGCTGCGCGCACAGTTATGTTCTTGAAATTGTACTGGTTTCCACGGAAAACAGCGTAGAGTTGTCTTGCAGGCACCTCTACATTATAAGCTGAGTGGCGACCAATTAGTGTCATTGTTGATTGTTTAACTTCATATTATTAGTCTAAGTACTTATAATTGATTTCTTTATGCACATGTACCTATGAAAAAACACTAAATAAACGTTTTATTTTATTATTCGCACAGCGCCATCTAGTCCCAACATTTTCATTTTGTAAATATATTTATATCATATACGATAACACACACTTCATCATCGTCATCAGCCTATGACCTATAACGGCATACTGCAGGCCACAGGCATTCTTCTACCGCTATGGGAAGATATATACACATAATACATTGAACATATTACTAAGAAAAATATAGATGATTATTGATTCACTAATTTATGATGGTGGAAAAGCAGGCAGCAATAATATCGCTTCCTTCCATCAAAGCTAACGCGTGCGAAGGTACGGACAGCTTTACGGCTGTATACACTTGTGATGCTGATAAATATAAACACAATTTCATATAGGGTTGCCGATTAACATCCAATACAAAAAAATTTTTTATTATCTAGTGAAATTACCGGGTATAAGAGACCTAACATTTGTTGTCTCGGGTGTCGGGCGCAGTGAGGAGTTGATGGAGAAAAATAACTGCTTATCAGTTGTTGGTCTCAGGTGTATCACTTATCATAGCGTCCTAACCGTCCAGTGCACTTCGTAACACAAAAAGGAGACCAAGCCCCAACCCTCATTTATTGTAATAGCCGACGTATCAACCATTACATCATATGGGTCGTAATATGGGCCATTTTGATTATATTCAGAAAATAAGTCGCCTGAAAAGCAGGTTTACCTAGTTCAGGCAAAATGGAATGTTGCCAACCTATGTGAAATTTGAGCTTGTTATGTATATTTATTACTTTTTAATGAAATATTTGATTTGATTGATAGATTTATTTAAATAAAACAATTCACTTAAATAAATAAAACCAACAGTGACAACCCTGCGTCGGTGTACGACCTCGAGCGGCAGAGCAAAAAACTGGGCGCGTTCTGTTTAGTGAATGGGTTTCCTCAATGTAATCAGATTATTCGTTATAAATAAGGCGAAATTCCGGAATTTCTATCACAATAGTAGGGAACGGTTATAGTATTCAATAATGTTATCTGAATTTACATTAGGTAAACCCTTTGACCGCCAATGACGCCTTAAGGCGCCAGACAATAGATTCCTGGTGTTCAATAGGTTAAAGAATTGCTAGTTAACAATGATGTGTTTGATATAAGGATTGGACAGGCATCTGTTGTCATTGTATATTCCCTTATTTGATATATTGTATCAATATAGAATTTTGTATTTTGGCTCATCAGATGCAATCGTTTCCACAGATCGGTCATAAAACAGATATAAACATGCTTCCTTTTTTTAGACATAAAAGATCAAATATAAATCTACGCGGTATTTCCCAATCATCATCAGCCTTTAATGTGCCACTGCAGGGCATAGGCCTTCCCGGTAAGCATAGCTATGGGGAGACTGGGACATAACCACCGCGCGGTCCATTGCGGATTGGTGCGTATTAACGACTACCATCCTAAGATGCTTTGATGACGGAATCATCTTATCTTTCATTTCGAACAGTCAGGTGATTCAGCCTGCTATGTCCTATAACCAAATTGGAAAAAATCGCACAAACCGACGTTCACGACCTCCGGATCTAAACCCAACGCTCAGCGCACTAGCAGTTATTTGTCAGATAATTTGTAACATTTCTTCACGGTCCAAATAACGTGCCTCGTAAATACCAACAGTAATTGGGTCGCAAAGTTCTAGACGCCTATTGTTACACTATTGCCGTCGCGACGCCATTATGACAAAACAATTGCAAGTGTCATCAACCAGCGCAAAAATGTCTGGGTTGCACCATAATGGAGCTAACAATTCCGCCTTTAGTAACAAAAAAAGGGATTGCGCTCTATACGATAAATAACGCCATCCTTTTTTAACTCAATTTAAGTAAAGATCAACGTTGAGTCTCGTTCTAGATATACGGGCCTTAGTACCGAGTCTACCAACCTACCTTTTCGTTTGCCCACCAATAAAATATATAACACTACTATCACGGCTGTTATGCCGGGAGATTTTTTGTCTTATCGCTTGTTTTTAATGTAATTCTCTTATCAGTTCACAAAATATCAAAACAAAGACACTAACATCGTCAGCGGCGTGAGTCAGAGCAAACGTGGCGTGTCGCCGGTTGGGTGATTTTTTTTATGTTGCACTCATGCACCGTGACGTCATATAATTGTACTTATCGAGTGAGAGTCGAGCGAAGATGTACGAAATACTAATACGAATTGTAATTGAGAAAGTAGTGTGCGGCATTGTTCAGTTGAAAGTCTTCTTTATCGGTAATGAATGTCGCACAGTTTTTGATGTTTCATGACGAACACATTAAATTGTGAAAAGTTGGTAGTGGAGGCTGGATGAAGGTTAGCAATACCTGGCGAAAAATGGGGCAGGTTGAAGGTAAATAGGTAGGCACGAAGATAAACTGGAGTGGAGACCGCGTCTTGGCAAGCGTAGCGTAGCATAAGGATGCTGGTGGAAGCTGATGAGAAAAGCGGAGGACCGGGATGTCTGGCCCAAAATGGGGGAGACCTATGTCCAGCAGTGGACTGCGATACGTTGAAGAGAGAGAGAGAAGAGAAACTGCGAGGCATAAATAAATGAAGGATTTTTTATGGTTTTATATTTAAATTTTATAAAAAATAATTTGGTAAGATTATGACAAAAATGGGCCTCAAGTGAATTGATTGGAATATTATAATTATTAAATAATTCAATTAAAAAAACCTATTGTAATCAGTTTACGGCGCAGTTGGAAATAATGTCCAGGAACTGTTTTGCCAAAGTTTCCTTTGGGAACACGCCTTGCCACGACATAACTTTCTTTTCAAGAGGTTCAAAGAGAGTTTTTACTCTTTGAGGGATCAACATGTCTGTATACTTAACATTGTACATGTCTGTGAGAAGGTAAGTCAGTTTACGATCCAAAAGCCCGCATGATCGTCTGCATAAATTTGCAATGAAAATGTGTTCCCATCATATTTTCTTGTACTTACGAGAATATCATTCCGCTATGTGGTTGCAGTCGGCTAGACGCGTGCCATGTCGCTATTAGAGATAATATCTTACCTTTTTCATAAGACACTGAGTATTATGAGGCTAAAACTGGCAGACAATTTTAGCAGAAAAAATGCGATGGCCAGGAACGAAAAAGGACTTGGTCCCTGTTTTCAATAGAATATGTTACAATTATTTGAAATATTTGCACGTTGCTGTCAAAGGTTATAAATTAAAACAGCCTTTTTTTTGGTACTTAGACTTTTGTCGTCCCTGACCATCGCGTTTTTCTGCTACAATATTATACACGCTTCAGCCTCATTGATGTATTTTTTGTTTAAAAACATTGTGGATAGATATATATATACCTATAGAGGTACATATTAACTAGCCATGTCATGTAATGATCCAAAAGCCAGCTATTACACCAAGGGTGTATCGACACGTCAGATGGTATTAGTTTGGGACTTATTTATATTATATAATGTATATAAATTCAGCAAGAGGTATATACGCACAGATTTATTGTATTGATGTCTGTGGGTATACGCGTGTTTATTCTTGCTTTGTTTGTTGTTTGTAAGTTTATAAGTTTGTTTACCTATACAGGCTAGATGTCTGGGACAGATAACGCTGTGCGAGGGATATTAGGATACTCGTAAAATCGTAATTAAAAAGGCGTAAGTTGAATTTAACGTGATATGGAAACGAAAATAAGAGAATATTAAAAATGCGATTCTATTCTTAATCAAATCAGGTACTTAATAATTATTCCATGCTAAAATTACACGTATATTTAGTTCCTGGATTATTTTTTTTTTTCAAATATTTATTTATAAAGTTTTTAAAAAACACGATCGATCGCTTCATTTAGCATCAGTCTGTATGTAATAAATTCATACATATTTGATATGTAGGATAAATTATCACGTTAGCTAACTTTAAATAACTAACGAGTCGGCTCAGTCGGAACTAAAATATTTTCGATTGGTTTCCCCGCCAAATATTTAACCCTTTGACCGCCAGTGACGCCTTAAGGCGCCAGATACAGACATTTTCTTTTGTGTCTGGATTTCCGGCGTTAAATGGGTTAAGCAAGTAAATTATACTTATTTCGAACCTTAAAACGTTAAACATAGTACCAAACGGTTAATGAATGACCACAAACGTAAGCACTATCCCGTCGCAATTTATCTTTAGGTCGTAGTAAGACAAACATCCGGCATTCGGGTAAGAATCTGGATGTAAACAGTACGCCTGGGGATGGTGATAAACACGTCGGCGCGACCAGATGGTGAGGGGTCAATGAATCTGTGGTTAGCGCTGACTGCCCGTCAAACGTCTAGCGGATGTGGGGATGCCGTTTAGTACGTAGCTTCTACTAAAGGTTCCTCCTGCCTTCAAAGCTATGATTGCGGTGTAGCCAGTGCCGGATAAGTCATAATAACAAGTGAAGCAAATACTACGGGCCGCGCTAGAACATCTTTTTGACCGCAACAAAATAAATAATAATTGATAGTACCGGTAATTATCTTGCACGCTTTAGTAACTAGGGTTCTTAAAACTAGAATAAGACCAAGGGCCCGTGAAAAGGTTTGCTACAGACCCCGCGCTGTCATTTGGCATCCGGTATAACTGTGAAGTATGAGGAACTATCTTTATGTCATTTAGTGAACTAAAAGGTCAGTTCGCTCTCCTGGTGATAAGTGGTACGCCTGACTTTTAACACTGTATCTGTCATGTGTTGGAGGAAAGTAAAAACAATAGGTAGTAATATTTACCGTCATTAATGCCCTGCGCCCCGTCACCCTATACGCCTGATGTAGGGTTCTTATACCCGATAATTTTATTTACTAGCTAAAGTGCCCGACACACCGAAGTATGTATGTATGAGCTTATGAGCCATTTCCTCCCAGTAGTCATGCAATAAATAATTATTTTAATCGCCATTCATTTGTAAACTATCACGTCATACAAACAACAATCCTTTAATAACGCCATGCTGTAATCTTACAAAGCATGTGTTTTAGAGTTCCGTAGCCAAATGGCAAAAAAACGTATATTTTATAGTCAAGTCTGTCTGTTTATCCGTCCGTATGTCACACCCTTTTTTCTCCGAAACTATAAGCACTACACTATTCAAACTTTGTAAGCATATGTATTATGTGAACCGCTATTAGGTTCTGACAAGAAATCAAAACAATAATTAAATTTTTTTGTTTCTCCTCATACATTGAACTGAAACTCAAACATTTTTTTTTCATCGTAACTCCCCGTGTGGGGTATCCATGTGTAGATTCTTAAAAAATGATATTGAGGTTTTTAATATGTTTTTTTTATAAATTGAATAGTTTGCGCGAGAGACACATCCAAAGTTGAAAAAAGTGTGTCCCTCTAATTTCTAAAGTATGGGGTTGAAAAAACAAAAAAAAATGATGTACCTTACCATAAAATCTAACAACGAAATTTAGTTTGAACGATATCCAGTCTGTAGTTTTTTTAAACGTCATTAACGGTGAACCACTATTTTGCTCATATTTAAGCTACAGTAGGTGCCTAAGTAAATAAAACATTTTATTTTATGTTACTTGCTGTTGCGGAGCCCTCCACGGGCGAGTCCAACTCGCGCTTGGCCATTTTTTTACACCAGCAGCCAGTATAGCGTAATTGCTAAAAGTTTTTTGCCTATTTAATGAGGCCACAATGAGGGGCCCACTATGGTGGGTAAGAAATCAGCACTATTAGGCTAATGTAAACACAGATTCATTAAGTAATGGGTGGCTTTGGTAAATATTCATTTCTCACTCTTTGTATTATATTGAACTGCCAGATACAGGGTGGTTACCGCCATGTCATATAACACTTTTACTATAATGATGTATGGATGGGTGTTCGGGAGAGGTATTGAAACGATGAGATCGTAACTAAGACTGTTTATTGATTAACATATCATCGATTATATAGTCATTTACAGATTCCTTATACATTTATACCCATACAATGATACATGATAAAATGCTAACATGAATACTGCACCCGAATCTCTGGGAACTACGCGCCATTGGAAAAAGCACTGGACCTTGTAGGCCTGACCAAGACTCATTCATGAACTAAATCATTGGGACTCTTTGAGTGGTAAAAGTAATAAACATTTGAAATCCTGGCAGACAGCCCACCTGGTAGAATACCTATGGGGAAAAATGTATCCAAGGATTAACCTGCAAACCATTGTAAACTAAAACCTAACACCAAGTCCTGTCAAATATCTATCACATCAACGAACGCGCAAAGTGTACTGCCCATTCAGCATCGGTTATGCGAATGCAAACGCACCAATTTACCGTGGCGATGCGCTGCGCACACTGTTGCAATAATTGCTAGTTGCTGCCCCTTCTCGCGTTCCTGTTTTATATTGGACTGTATGCGAATTTAATAGTTTCATTGATGAATTACAAATGTGTGTATAACGGTTCTACTAGAATGCAAGCTACAAGTGAGCATCATGTTGGTTGGTTAAATTAATCTTCTTCAATAAGTTTTTGTCAAGTATAAAATAATGTACTATGACAAATATGCAATGACATTCACACACGCCGTTATCCCTCCATGTAAGCGATGAGACTTCCAATGTGTGTACTACAACAGACAAAGTAAACTTATATACTCTTCTCCGTAAATACACGAAACACCCAGACCAAATAGAAAAAGAGAGTTTGTACTGCCACGGGGATTTAACTCTTACAATATATAAGAATATAGAAACGCACTAACAGGTTCCATAAAGAAGCCAAGCTTAACCAGCTTGTTGTATAACAAGGACTGTCTAGTCAAACGTGTCTGACTTCAGGATCAAAAAAAGTCATAGGTTTGTTTACGAGTATTTGAGATACGAGACAGTTTTGGATGAGGATTGGATATGGTGATTCATAATAACTAACAGAGAATAAGGAGTTTATTGTAATCGTAGCACGTGAATAGGACGTGGAATTGATGATTACATTGATGGACTTTTGCGTTTGTGTAAAATATATTAACTCAAACCACAATAATCTCTCTTTCCAGACAGTGAGGTAATTCACCCTGCAATTTTCGTAAAAAAAATGGGAAACTCTAAACCAACGCTCAGACCCACTAGTCCACCGAGGTATGACGTAATCAATGACCATTCCGCCGATAACCTCGTTTGAACAAAGCATGACTTTGGACAATCCTATATAAATATCTACTAATAAATATCTACTAAATAATATGATGACCCATGAGTGGTCTTATCCAATCAGATTTCCCATACAGGAGTTGGGGCCAAAAAAGCCCCCCCCAGCGTTTTTAGTGCGACAAATGAAGCTCAACGAGCATAACACTGGCTGCTAGTTTATCGCTCTGTGAGACGAGTCAAGACGCACGATATTTAGAAGAAATTAATCGTTTTTTTCCAAATGCCATCCTGTGCAATTGTAACATTGCCATCATCCTGCAAGGATCAGTAAATTACCAAGAAAATATAATAACTTTCACAGGTAAGAAACCGAAATTGCGACACTGGGACTGACTATAAACTGTGGCGGCTTGTCCAAGTCAATTGTATATTCCGGATGTCTGTGGTCTTATCATTTTGCAACCTTTATTTTGATATAATTAAATCGAAGCACCTAATATTATCCTGAAAATTAAAATTTCAAAACGTCATTGAGGTTGCTTAGCCGTTTGGTACTGTCCAAAAACAAATACGTCCGGTAATTTCGTGTGGCAGCTTTAGGTATGCAGCCACGAAAATGCTGGAACATATTCCCCCTCCAATAAGGAACTTGTGTAGTACAAGAGCTTTTAGAGTCCAGCTGAAAGCTCATGTGTTATCTGTCAGAAAGATATTTAGACGCTGTGATGGTAATTTGAGGCAACATCTTCTAAACTAGAAACTATTACTATTATATTATAATATTGGGCGTTTTGTTGTTAGCGATGAGGCACACCTTGTTAATTTGCTATTTTAAAATCTAGTTTATACTTATGTAAATAATGTAAATGTAGGTCCGAGATTGCGCTGCGCCACTTTGTTCTTGAAATTGTACTGGTTTCCCACGGAAGAAACAGCTAGAGTTGTCTTGCAGGCACCTCTACATTATAGCTGAGTGGAAGACCAATTTAGTGGTCATTGTTGACTGTTTAACCTTCATATTATTAGTCTAAGTACTTATAATTTAATTCTTTTATATGAACATGTACCTTGAAAAAACACTAAATTAACGTTTTATCGCATCAGCGCCATCCTAGTCCAATTTTCATTTTGGTAAATATATTTATGTCATATACGAAACACAGCACTTATCATCGGTCATCAGCTATTAACCTATAAACGGCATACTGGCAAGCACAGGCATTCTTCTAACAGCTACGGAAGATATTACACATAATACATTGACATCATCATTATCTAGCTCATTTACGTCCCACCGAGGGCACGAGCCTACCGTATAGGGTGATTAGGTCTTAGTCGTCCACGCGGGTCCAGTGCGGATTGGAGACTTCACACACAACATTCGAATCTCTGTCGCAGGCGTGGATGAAGGTTTCGCTCACGATGTTTTTCCTTCACCGTATGAGCGTGGATAACGTATCATATATTTCGAAAATTCGAAATACGTTGGTACTGTCGGGATTTGACACAGCCCTCCCGGTAGGAAGGCGACGTCCACACCACTGAAGCCACCGACGCTACATTGAAACATATTACTAAGAAAAAAATATAGATGATTATTGATTCATATTTAGATGGTGGAAAAGCAGGCAGCAATAATATCGCTTCCTTCCATCAAGTTACCCCGTGCGAATGGTACGGACGCTTTACGGCTGTATACTCTTGTGATGGTGATAAATTATAAACACAAATAAAAATTTCATCTAGGGTTGCCGATTAACATCCAATCAAAAAAAGGTTAATTATTATTATCTAGTGAATTACCGGGTATTAAGAGAACCTAGTACATCTGTTGTCTCGGATGTCGGGCGCAGTGAAGGAGTTGATGGAGAAAATAATGTTATCAGTTGTTTGTCTCAGGTGTATACTTATCATAGCGTCCTAACCTTCCAGTACACTTCGTAAACACCAAAAAATGAACAAGCCCCAAACCCTCATTTATTGTAATAGCTCGACGTAATCACCATTACGATCATTGGGTCGTAACATGGGCCAATTTTTGATATATTCAGAAATAAGTCACCTGAAAAAGCATGTTTTTCTAGTCAGGGCAAAATGGAATGTTGCCAAACGCTATGTGTAATTTGAGCTTCTTATTTATATTTATTACTTTTTAATGAATTTTGATTTGATTTTATCTGTTATATTTATTTAAATAAAACAATTCACTTAAATAAATCAACAGTGACAACGCTGGTCGGTGTACGACTCGAGCGGCAGAGCAAAAACTGGGCGCGTTCTGTTTAGTGAATGGTTTCTCAATGTAATCAGATTATTCCGTTATAAATAAGGCGAAATTCCGGAACTTCTAATCAAATAGTAGGAACGGTATAGTTTCAATAATGTTATCTGAATTTGAAAGGCAAACCCTTTGACCGCCAAATGAAGCCTTAAAGACGCCAGACAATAGATCTGGTGTTCAAGTAGGTTAAAGATTGCCTAGTTAACAATTATGTGGTTTGATATAAGGATGGACATGGGTATCTGTTGTCATTGGATATTCCTTATTTGATATATTGTATCATATAGAATTGTTGTGTATTTGGGCTCATCAGAATGCAATCAGTTTCCCACAGATCGGTCAATAAAACAGATTAAAAACATGCTTCCTTTTTTAGACATAAAAGATTCAAAACATAAATTACGCGGTATTCAGTACGCGGTATTTCTCAATCATCATCAGCTTTTAATGTGACACTGCCAGGGCATAGCCTTCCCCGTAAGCATAGCTATGGGAGAATGGGACATAACCACCGGCGGTCCATTTGCCGGATTGGTTGCGTATTAACGACTATACCATCCTAAAGATGCTTTGTGACGGAATCATCTATCTTTCCAGTTCCAACAGTCGTGATTCAGCCTGCTATGTCCTATAACCAAATTGGAAAAATCGCACAACCGACGTTTCACGACCTCGCGGATCTAGACCCAACGCTGCAGCGGCACCTAGTGGTTATTTGTCAGATAATTTTTGTAAACATTTATTCACGTCCAAAATAACGTGCATTGTAAATCCTAACAGTATTGGGATCGCAAGTTCTAGGACGCCTATTGTTAACACTATGCCGTTCGCGAACGCCATTATGACAAAACAATTGCAAGTGTCCATCAACACAGCGCAAAAATGTGGGTTGCACATTATGAGCAAACAATCCGCCTTTAGTTCAAAAAAACTATAAACATTATATGCCATAGAATATGCAATGACAGTAGGTATGTATATACCTACTGTTCTTGCATACACAAATTCCAGACGAAAAATAAAAAAAATACTTACCAAAGTTGGTACTGTGGCTCATGGAGTAAATGTCTTAGTTCAGAAACGACGACAGACCTTTTTAAGCATGGTTTATGTATTCTTTATTTATTTTTTGTTGTAAATGTTCTATCATTCAATAGACGCATTACTTCACTAAAACCTCAAGTATTTATTATAACTTATCAAGAGGCTTTTTTGGGCATAATTCGCTTCACCTAAGATCAAGTATTTTCTACCCGTATGGGCTGGATTCAAGACAGACTGATTTTATTTTATACATATATCTACATATTATACATAGAAACATTAGCACAACCCAAACCACTATCAACAAACATGTTCGTGCACACAAATGTTTGTATTGCTTGAACCTGAAACCCTTGATGAAATAGTAGACTTCTCAACAATTAAACACGTGTGTTGCCATATTATAATAAAATTAATATTATAATTCTGACCTGGGGACCTGGGGGCTTACCGCCATCTCTTAAAACAGTATTACAATAATATCACTTCGCCTTTTATGGAACAAAA
>PQWD01005700.1:0-19436 GCA_019425675.1 Leucinodes orbonalis
TTGCGGATTGTTGACACTTTTAAGTCACGAAGCCATGGAGCGAACTATGCTCGGAGTCCTTCTCATGGATAAAGGGAGAAACCTGTTTTCAGCAGTAGACTGCAATATGTTAAGATAAAATAATTCCTCAATTTATATTTTTTTTAAACTATGGAACCTATTACACGGAATGTTTTCGTTTATTTGCAACTATTATCCGTGAGAGCCAGCAAAAATTCTAAGGGAATGAATCTTAAAATGCCAAACCCAACTCTGGAACGTTGGCGTTCACCATCCCTATCCGGCGTAACTGTCTAAATCTAGATACGAATAAATCTAGACTGGTATTTCAAAGCTAATGCATTGATTTGATCAGTTGAACTTCCACTCAAGCGTAATGTGCACTGTATACTTTGCAGTTTTCCTTCGTTCCTTGTTTGAATAGCTTTTGGAAGAACTATCATGATTTCTGTTCGTAGTTTGTTATACCGTTGACACTTTTCTAGATTTATTTAGATTGATTCTGTTGCGTACCGTCTAGACTATTCAATAAAATATCATCTTTCATATAGAACTAAGCATATTTTACTAATAATAAAATCAAGTGCACGCCTAATTCAATTGGCATCATATTATTATTTATTTCATCGTGGGAGTTAGCAATAATCAACAAAAAAAAATTTCTTTGCTTGTTCTTAATATCATAAAATATTTCTTATTTTTATGCTAAAATATTCTTAAGCCAACAAAAATTAATCAGGTCATGAGAGTCGTCATCCCTGTTGTGGACACATTGGGAAAGGCTAACATCGATTTCGGGGATTGTGAAGGTGTTGTAAACTGGAACATCACTAGTTCATACGTCACAATAGTTCCAGCCACCTGAAAAAAGGTTAGATAAAAACTAGTTGTACTGTTATAAAATTAAATCATACATGTTGTATTAACCGACTGTGCTTTATTTTTAATATACATACATATAAGTCTATTATTGCATATGCTTGTTTTGTTGGTTGTCCTAAATAAATAAATAAACGCCTGGAATCCAGACACAACACTAAATCTATTGGCTTTAAAGCGTTATTGACAATCTAAGGGTTAATAAGCTCACCGTAAGGAGGAGACTTCGAGTCACATTAAAAACTGAAGGCCACTTAGTGCAACGTTGTCTCCATTCACTTGGTCCAAGAATCTTTGCACCTTAAAACAAAATGATTGTTTTTGTGGTTTCACCATTAAACAAACTAATTTTCAAAATTAAGCAACTAACAGGATTTTAATTATGTTTTAAAGCTAACATAAAACAAACCTCTATACAGTAGACTGGTGAAGGCACATCGTATAATACTGGTGCAGGCACTGTAGAAGCAGCATTGACTTGCGAAGCGATGAGCGAGACAGCTATAGATCTCGACATAAGATATATAAGGGAGAATAGGAAATAAGTAGCCGCTTCGTAACCACCAAGTAAGTGGGATGGCCTGGAATAAATATTATTTGATAAAACTTCTTACAAGTATCAAAGACTAAACGCACTAAGTATACGTGATAATTCAAAGATCAAGTACACTTTATAATATCATGTTATCAAAATGGAGTTACACTTTAGTCATCATATCAGTAAACTCCAGTCAATTCAAGTCAAAGACCGGTACGAGTATACTTCCCTGTGCAACTCCACGATTTACTGACTACAAAAAAATTGTATACCATATATACTCCTTAAGAGCCTTAACTATTCAGTATAGAGATTACCGTTAACTGTTTTTGGTCGTGTAAGTAGTTTTTAAACCACATTAAGAAGTTTTACTGCAACAAAGACAAAATAAACTACTCTTGTCTCTAATGTTTCGGGTAAACAGCCATTAAAAGTGCTGCATATCGAAAAAATCGAATATCGACAAAAAATATATTATCTACATGATAGTTCACTGATCATTTGCATCCTTAAATGTGATTTATTACTTTAACTCTCTACTTACGTATTCAAACGAGTGCTGCATGGTCCAGACCTTTTTATGCCATCCCTGAAAATGATTATTTGTATATGTTTGAACAGATTTTATTAAATCTAGACAGCTCAGTACCGAGTCTACCACCTGGCGAACTCTCTTCTCTTCGATGGGAAATTTACTAGGTGATAGACTTTGCACTGAGTCTAGACGACTCCCAGGTATTACTGTAGTGCCAGACATTGTCCCGTAAAAAAAGGATGTTATGCAATTTGTCCTTTAGGCTAAGGGCAATGTAGCAAAATCATATAGAGACCTAACTATAGGCTCGGGTGGCGGGTGCAGTGCAGCATTGATCGAGAATAATGTCTCTCTGTTATTTGTCTCCTCATATGTTTTCTGTCATGGTCAGGAGTATCATTTACCATCAGGTGAGCGTCCTGTCCGTCCAGTACACTTTGTACTCTCAATAAAATATATATCTCTACAATCTATCGTAGTTCACTGCTGGACATATGTCTCCCCTATACTGCGCCACATATTACAGTTCTACGCTTTTCCCATGCGGCGTAAGAATGCTGGTGGCAGCATTTTTTTACAAGTCGTACCAAGATGCGGTCTCCACTCCAGAACTCATCTTCTCTAACGGCTATCAGTTCTGGGAAATCATGACCAGCCCAGTGCAAATTCAAGTTGCTGGTTTATTGAATATTGGTAACTTTAGTTCTCCTACAGACATAACCTAAGAGATACCCCAAGCATTTAGTTTCTATTTCGAACCAAGTTTTTTATTGGCTTACTCTAAAGTGTTGTAAAGCTGTAGACAGATGAAGAAGAGGTTATTGGCAAATGAGATGAACACGACTCCACTGATGACCTCGTCGACCCTGCGGACTATTTGGGTAGCGCGACAATAATCTTCCCTTGTGTTTTTCCAGAATATCTCAGGTAGATACTGAAATAGATATGGATTACAGTTAAAATGGTTTGAACTTTCAAATTGTAATAATGATGGTCAAATCAAATATGTAAAAAGTATAGATTCGTGATATGTTTACAAAACAACTGAAAAAAGTGTTCCGAATACAGCGACAGCACACACACATATTTCGAATGAGCGTTCATTTACCTAAGCAAAGAGCCTACAACTGTATTCTCGTTGAGGGTTCGTTTTTGAGGCACAGATGGCGTATCTACTTTTATATATACAGAACATCATTCAACAATATTCTAGAACCAATAAATTAAATTAAATGCTATACTCCCTGAGATTTCATTAAAACAAGATTTTGCAAATTATTAAAATACTCAATCAAACATTCCTCGAAAACATACCTTCCCCTGTGCGGCCAGAAGCTTTTCATTGATATGCTCCAAGCGTGAAGTGAGGTAGTAACTCATGCATATCACGAACAAATCCGAAAAGTTCCATATGAACGTCGACTGGAAGTGGAGGAACTGAAATAAATTTTAAAATTGGGTTAAAAGGTTTAATGATGCAATTTATCCAGTATAGAATCATTTTATATTTTCGCCGTACTTATTTAAAAATTTTTTTTTTTTGGATTATTTATAGAAACTAATAAGAATGCTTTTTCCAGTCCAAACTCAATGCTCTAAACTGAACCTTATGTCAATTATTTAATTAATAAAGATAAATAAAAAAATATACACCGGAATTCACACTGCGCCATATAGCCTCAATTTGAGCAAGAAGCTTGTATTATAGGTACTAAATCATGGATAAACATACTAATTGTATATTTTTTTAAACACTCAGAAAAATACAAATAAGACAAATAGACAACATAAAAAACAAAACATTATGCACAAGAATTTTTTTTTCAAAGATTAAGTATATAATATAATTTTTGAAACATTTTAAAATATATACCTGCGTCATAACGCCGAGCAGAGCCGAGTAAGGAAGAACTTTAAATACCCAAGGGTAGAAGTGAGTCACGAAACCTTCGTAAAATTCCTTTTCCGCGTGGCAAACCATTGCGCCGGCGAAGGCCGATAACAATGACAGGATATGTTCCCACTGTTCAAAAACATATTTCTTGTAAGGATATAAATTTCACATTTCTTGTATGTAGCTTTTAATTTAATGTTTAAATGAATTTAAATTAATGATACAACTTTGTAACCGTTACTTCTACTGCTAAACACACAAGGGGTTTCATCTCAATCGATTGGGATTTTGTGTGCTCAGGTTTCTCTTAGGTATAAAATATAGGAGCGTCGGTGGCTCAATGATGTACTGTTTCCTACCGGGAGGGCGCAGGATCGAATCTCACCACGTACCAATGTATTTTCAAATTTTCTAAATTTTATGTACGTTATCCGACGCTTTTACGGTGAATGAAAACACCGTGAGGAAACCTGCGCACGCCTGCGAAGAGATTCAAAGGTTGTGCATGAAGCCAACCGCACTGGACCCGCGTGAACAACTAAGGCCTATACACTCTTTATAAGAAGGCTCGTAACAAAATATAAATTATGTTTATAACCAACCAACTCGCCTGTCCATGGTAGTGACTGCAGGCATTTTCCCTTTAATGTTATTCATGAGAATACTAAAACTACATGAGGAAGTATTTGAAGTGTCAGTGGGCTGCTCACGTATGCTATTATACTGATTGCTTTTAGAACAGACAAGTTTTGGAGTGAAGACCGCGTCTTGGCAAGCGTAGCATAGGATGATAAACGATTTGTGAAAGGTAAAGGCTAGATGAAAAATCGAAAGAACGGGAAATGTGGCGTAATATTGCGGAGACATATGTCTAGCAGCGGACTGCAATATGCTAAAGAGAGAGACGACTGCTTGCATGTTCCTCAGAAAAAAAACGTGGAAATAGTTACTTACATAAAGCCAATATCAGTACTATCGCACATGTGACATTGCATTTTTTTGCTAAAGTTTGGTCAAAATTCGGATCCAACTCTTCACTCCTTGATATATGCTGAACAAGTCTTGGCCACGCCCTGGCTACGTTGAAAAACATCAGCATTGTTAAACAGGTGGTTCCGTAAAATACAACCAGTGCTAAAATAAATATTAAATTAAGGACCAAGACATTTACAAAACTCCATTGAAATCGACATAATATAAGAATAACTATGGACAATCCATATTTCATTAAATTCACTGTGTACAAATATCAACAAAAAGCATTTATTAGTTTCAAGCAGAATCCCAACAAAGTTTGATATGTAATAAATAATAATATACAATGAAAGAAGAACAATATAAAAATTATTAATATGTGTGATTTTTCTTTGGATAAATATATTTATCATACATATAATACACCCAGAGCAAAATAAACAAAAATAATCAAATCATACAATACTACTATCGATGTTCACCAAGAATAATTTATTTTATTTTATTTAATACTACCTGTTCCCCGAGGTATTACCCGTGTTATATAACATATTCTCCGCAGTAAAACATAACCGAAGTCGCTTCGCTTAATAACGCGACGCGCGGCTGCCACGCGGTAAACATTGCATTTTTCCCAAAATAAAAATTATTGCTCACAATAAAAGTAGCCTATGTTTTCCTTATTGCATCAGCTATCTGCACAAAATTGTCGACCAAATCCATTAAGCCGGTGCAGAGATTACCAGTAACAAACATATAGACAGACAAAAGGTTTAAAAATTTTTTTTCGGCATATGTACCGTACATACGGTATGCCAAAAATAATAATGCATGAAGAAAAAAAATTATATTTAATATTACAAACATACACTCCAATTTTATTTACATGTACTAGATTTTATCCGATGAGGTAATTTTTAAGTATTTATCTATCTTGCTAATACTATATAGGAATATACATTGCGTAGCAACAACTTTGAATGCAGGCTCCTAGTCAACAAATATTTGGCACAAACTTCAACAAACATTTGTAAGCAAACTCAAGATCCCTTGTGTTATTTCGAATTTACACTAAACCCAAAACAAATTTACCAGAAACATCTCCATAATGGTAGGAGTGAAGAACCCACGAAATTGACCTTAGACACGATGTCCCTTCGTAACAATCACCCATTTAATAATCTAACTTTGTGTTATGGTCAAGGCAGAAACGGTGCGTCAGACAGTAAAATTAATTCGTAATACGATAATAAAAGCAACAGTTTTCATAAACTTGAAAACAATTGCTCACCAAACTTACCTTATATTTATATTTTTTAATCCATTTCCAAAAAAGGAGATTGTCAGTTTGATCTGTTAGTATGTATGTATACATGTGCATAGTTAATTGCGACTTCAGCTTTTATAATAAAAAAAAACATTTAAAGCGGTAAGAGAATTCGTTTTTGGGACAATCTGTAATTTTCTCCATAAATTATCTTCTTCTTTTATGTTTCGCTTTACGTATGTTTTCCACGATGACGCCAATGTCACATAATGTAGATATTACACGGTATGGGATAATACTTACCGTTGTTGGTAAGAGACGTAGCGGAATGTACAACCCTATGGATGCACATCACTGTCATAAAACCTTGCCCTATAAATGATAGGAATGCATACAATGTTTTCCATGATAGTAAAACAAATCTGAAATGGAACAACATTAACAATATATAATTTTTCTTTTTATTTAGGATAACTAGCAACTCCTTACAGCGGCATAAAAGTACTAAATGAATACAACGAGCACATTACTATGTCATTATGACATGTAGCGAGCGACTTGATTATGAATGAAAACTGCCCAACTGACACGATGGACAGACTTTTGCCGCACACATTTTTGAGTGGGATCGTGCATCTAGTTAGTGTATTGTTTATTTAAGGCATATCATTATATTTTATTCACTACCTCTGTGGTTAAGTGTGCTGAGCGTTGGATTTTAAATCCTGAGATCATGGGTCTGAAAACCCCGGAGTAACAACATAGTATAAGTCACTTTGTGCTATTTATCCCGTTTGGTTAGTACATTGCAGGTTGAATCACCCGATAGCCCGAAAATAATGATTTCGTGCTTAGGAGGGCTCGTTGAACCGTCGGTTGTGGCTACTTTCTAAGAGTAGTTGTCGTTAAATCCATCAATCCGCATTGTTCCCTCGTGGTGGGTTACAGCCTAAACACCCTGTAGCTATGCTGTGTGGGAGTTCCTTGTACTTACAGTGGGATGTTAATTTTAAGCTGATGATGATTTATGTTAAAATCTTAAGGCCTAATACTGAAAAATCTCAAAAGACAATTCAAGTAATCGTTACAAGAACGTTGAGTTTGTTGTATTATTCCATTTCCGGCTCCTAGCAGATTCTTAAATTACTTTGCAATTTCAAAATAAAACGTTTTTTACTACGCTGAAGATGCGCCAGATGTTATACGGGAAATCTTCGAGCTGTACGGAAATTATTTATTTGTTTATGATTTGTTGGAGAATTGTCGAAGATGTTTACCGAAATTTCACTGTAATTCGTGAGGAAGGTAACCATTTGAGTATGCGCTAAGTTTGAGTGGAGGCTATCGTTCAGCAATCAATGTATTAGGTTACAATGATGATTATAATATCATCATCAGCTCATCAAACGTTCCACCGAGGGCACGAGCCTACCGTAAAGGTTGTATGCCAAGTCTTCCACACTGACTAGTGTGGATTGGCTGACTTCACGTACACCCTTGAATCTCTTGGCAGATGTGCATAGGTTACCTCACGATGTTTCCTTCATGTAAGAGCGTCGGATAACGTATATATAAATTATGATATAACGCTATTGAATACGTACGTATTGTTGTTTTCTGCATAAATTGAAGTTTTTCTATTAGAAATCAGACACAATAGGAAAATCTATTTTCAAACGTGTGCTCTTTTGTTGAGCAGACAAGATGTTACGGCATATAAAGACTTTATTCATTCAAAGGGCACTGATAACCCTGTGTTTAAACAAGGAAATAGAGACAAAGTCAACAATTACAGACCGATTTCGGTCTTGCCGGCTCTGTCTAAAATCTTGATAAATTACTTAATAAGCAATTAATAAATTATTTAGAAAATGAAAGTCTGCTAGCAGAATCACAATTTGGGTTTAGAACTGGTAATCGACCGAAGATGCTTAAGTAATCTAACATCATATTGAGTCAACAATCTAGATAAGAGGAAAAAGTGTGTTGGTATATTCTTGGACTTGACTAAAGCGTTCGACACCGTCTCTATTCCTATACTTCTAAGCAAGATGGAGGGTATCGGTATTCGTGGAAAACCATTAATCATTTTTGAAAACTATCTTAAAATCGATACCAATGTGTAAAAATCGGAGAATGCATCAGTAGTGAAATGCCTATTAATTACGGAACGCCACAAGGCAGCGTTCTTGGCCCGAGCCTCTTCCTTATTTACATAACGAGCTTTGTCATCACAACCTGTCAGTGGCAAGATTTTTACTTTTGCAGATGACACAGCTCTTGTGTATTGTGGAGACACTTGGAATGAGGTTCGAAACCATGCTGAGCAGGGTCTAAGTGTAGTGTCTTCTTGGCTGAATGAAAATTTGTTGACACTCAATATCGGTAAAAAAAATGTACCCTTTACTATTAATAATTCTACTCTACCCAGTTTAAATTTTAGCATTAAAGTTCACACATGTGTCAATTTTAATTCCATATCTTGTACATGCGCCAGCCTCACATTTCAAATACCTAGGAGTGGAACTGGATAACCATATATCTTGGTCACTTCAGGTTGAAAACTTGAATGGCCGAGTTAGAAAGGTTTTTGGGTTATGAAAAGCTTACGACAGATTGCTGACATGACTGTTTATTATGCATTATGTCAATCATTCTCTCATACTGTATTGGGGTTTGAGGTGGAGCATGCAAGACCAGATTACTGTCTGTAGAAAGAGCCCAACGGTTGTGCTCAAGGTTATGACTGGTAAACACTTTAGATTTAGCACAACAGAGTTTATAAACTATGTGGAGTGCTTACTGTCATACAGCTATTTATATCAAAAACCGTTTTGAAACAGCATTGTAAATTGAAGTATGACCCCTGTATAGTGAATGACACTACTAGAAGAAGACCTGAGAAAATTTGTAAAAAGAGGACTACAATACTATTTTTTACAAAAGATCCTCAAGTTTTTTAGGTCCGCATTTGTATAAAAAGTACATAAAAGTATTGAAATATACACCTTGAATAAAACCTATGTAAAAGAAAAATTAATAACTGGCTATTGCAGTTGAGCTACAGTGAAACTGAAAATATATTGACTTAAACTAATCAAATACCAAAAATTAATACTAACCTAAGTAACTTTAATAGCTCATAACACACACACACACACACACACACACACACACACACACACACACACACACACACACACACACATATGTAAGAAACCCGATGAACTCAATTGTCTAATATTTTATCCTATGAATTAAGACTGTCAAATAATAATGTGAAACATGTAAGTTTTAATGCACTATAGTATTGAAGGGAAGGATCTGTCTTCTAGAATACAGGTTTTACCTAAACTAGAAGGCAGTGTCAAATTGATAGCATTAAAAAAATATTTGTAATTGTCTACCTAAGTGTTTAGTGTTATCAAACTGTATATTTAGTTATGCACAATAAAAAAAAATTATTATTATTATTTATGTTTCTCACTGTATATCATTATAAACACCAAATTATATAAAATATACAAAAAATAATAATTAATATAGTACATTAATTTATTTTACTTACCGTACTTCTGTCGTACTGTCACTACAGACTCCACTCATAGGTATCAAAGAGAAGACTTGTCCTATGATTAAGGTCATCCGAAGAGACCGCTGGAAGGTAGCCTGTTTGCGTGTTGGTTTTAATTTTGTTACGTGAACCTTATTTTCTGAAAATAGTTTAATAAAATTAAATCAATATTTTCTGACATGGTCATTCAACATGGCTTTCGTCTTGTCCAAATTCATGCCAAGCCCTACTCGTCGAGAAGATTATATTAAAACTAAGCAAGCTTTTTCGATGACTGCCACGATGACGAAATCGTCCGCATAACGTTTGTGAGAAATATCCTCTCCATTGATTGTGTTGCCAATCTCTTTTCAACCCAGAATACAGGTGTACCTACTTAAAGCATATTTTTTGTAACGGAAGACCCTGATAATTCCCTCTGTACGGCACAAGCATTCTTTACAGGGCCTACAGGTTACAGCATAGCTATTCGGAGTTGATGGACACTATTTGTCTCTTAAAAGTTAGGGATATACTTATTATTCCAATACTTTTCAACCCAGAACACCGGAGTAAATCATGGCCATACAAAAGTATGGTAGATTGATCAATACAGAAAATGTGTCCCCAAATAACAGCTGTTGTCTGTATCATATTGACAAATAATTTGCTAATATAATTAGTATATTATTTTTAATGTTTTAAAATAAAATCAAGATAACGAATTGTTCATTTAACTACGAAAAGTTATAAATTACTCTTTTATTTCAATATGATCACTTCTGTTTTTGCACGCATTACAACTCAAGCCATGTTCTTTTCAGTTTTTCTTGGCTCTGTTGACAGATGCGAGCCAAATGTCTGAAATTTCCATGCAAAATTTGGCCGAATTTAAACACACTTATGTTGTGAGCGAGACTCCGTATTTTTTACAAGTCCGATATTGTTTGTTTCTGCTACAACTTTCCACAACGACTTACAGCATATATATAGTAGATATACAGCTTGTTTATCGAGATCATATACTCGTCTCCTTAAGCTAAAAACTTACAGATATGTACTTACTCTTTGTGGGAATCCATAGAGTAAGGCTCTTTTTTAAATGTTTCTGACCCATCTTATATTTTGTTTCAACTCTTGCCTTAGCTTGTTCTTTTCAACAATTATCAGTTTTTTGTCGGTAATGGTTAGTGGAGCGTTTTTTGTTTACGTGTCATCAATTAGGAGTCACTGTGAAAACAAATGAACGGTCTCCTCCATTTTTCCATTAGCTTATCAGCACTTGAAAGGTCTGGAAATCAAAGGGTTTTTTATCACGGCAAGCGTGAATCATCAATTAATATTTTAGGTCAATGCAATGAACTTACTTAAATATCAACTCATGGCCTTAATAAAAGTTATTTAAAAAATATTGAGTTTATATTGAATAAATCTAAACATAATTTAAATAATTTCATAATATGTTTTGAACTTCAATGTGATTATATATTACTGATTTGTTATTTTATAACCATTTAAAATTTTAGTTCAAAACTTAAAGTATATAAATTTCTTTTGCTGCAAAACAAAAAATCAATCAAAATTTAAACATCAGTTCGCGCTTCTTTCAAAATACTTAGGTCAGATAGGATACATATTCCATTAAACATGACCATAACAAAAGAAGCATAGAATATCTGCATATGAGCACACTTCCTATTCAACCTATCGCAGTCCACTGCTGCCACGCCAGATATCCCGGTCCCCCGCTTTTCTCATCCAGCCTCCACCAGCGACCTATAAACTCACATTTAGTTTATACATTTACTTGGACACATAGTCTAACATTTTAATTTAGTATTCTTCGTGATGTTACCTGCATAGAGAGATAATCCTATGTAAGTTACGGAACCCTACGAACTAAGCCTTCAACAAACACAAAGTGTAATTCCCTTAAAACTGTAGTAATTCATACTAATAGGGGTTAAACCGTTGTACTCTGCAATTTCACCTTTTGGGGCGAATTAGTTGTTTTGTTTACACTAGATTACAAATGATACACTTAAATGATTAGCTATTCAATTTAAAAAGCTTGCACGCAACATTTGTGACCTGATTTATTATATAAGGTGTGGGTTACTATGTAACTAACACAACAATTCCTAAGAATAATAATTTTGGAAATATTATTTTAATTCAGTCCACCTCAGTCCTGTGCTGGGCATATTTATGACTTAACTAAATACAGGTATACGCTCCAACGTTTTCACGGCACGAGGTGCAGTTTTTCATTTAGGTAGTAAAATATAAAAAAGATTCTAAAAGATTTACTTACTAAGTGGCAGACTCGGTACTCAGTAGCTGAGGTAGGTTCCACCACAGTGCCAGATATCGTCCCGTGAAACAGGAGCGTTATGCACTTTTGTATTTCGGGATGAGGTCACTGTAGCTAGTGAAATTACCAGGTATAAGAGTACTAACATCTGTTGTCTCGGATGTCGGAGCCAGTGCGGACAAAAATAACTGCCTATAAGTTGTTAGTCTCCATCAAGGTCGCTCTGTCACGGTCAGGCGTATCTCTTACCGTCCTGTACACTTGGCAATATAAAACAAGATAAACTAAAATGTTTAATGTAAAATGTTTACTGTCACTATAAGACAGTTTGTTCACTGTCTTGATATAATTTTAATAACGGTAATTTCTAAGATCTAAATGAACAAATCATTTAAATAACAAACTGTATTAATAAACGATAATTTTGGGTGTTTGATGAACGGCAAATTAAGCTCGTGATTCACTGGAGTGTTATCAATCTTTAATAAGGATGATGACAATTTTTTTTTCTGCTATTATATCCATGGACCGCATTATAATAGGAACATTGGTAAAAAAATTACTCCGTTAACATTAACACTCACAGAGATTTTTCAATTCTAAAACACAATAATGGACTTTCCCAAAAACGCTTCATACAAATGGCTACCTAGTTATGACGTCACGCCTCAGTAATTCGTATGCATAGTTTGTGAATTTTGTACTACAACTATATTAAATGTTGCGTTTATTCAAATGGTATAATAGCAAAAGTTGCTTTAAGTTATATGAGTTATCGTTTTGTTTAAAATTTTTGACAATTAATGTACTTTAAAAATGGACTTGCCCACCCATCTTTGAAGACTAATAAAATTCGAAAATCATAATATTCGAGCTGAAAGTAAGCACATCGTTATTTTTAACCTAGATTTGTAATAATATAAAATAGTTCTTACGATTCCAGGACCTAGTCATCATGCCTAAAGCAGTGAATAATTGTTCTTTATTAAAATTTATATTAGCATTTAAAACGCAATTTCGATCCATTATATTGGATCATGCAACTTTATAAACCCAAAAGAACTTCAATAGTATTGTAAAGTTTCTTGTTGGAAGCGAGACATTGAGGTTAGGCAACTTGCATTTATTTAATGAGCATATTTTGTATAATTCTAATATATACAATGTGGAGATTTCCTTTTTACCGAGCAGATACTAGGTGGTAGACTTGATACTGAGTCATCAAGGTATGTACACCGCAGTGTAAGATATCGTCCCGTGAAACAGGAGTGTTATGCACTTTTGTGATCGGGCGAAGGCACTGTAGCTAGTAAAATTACGAGTATAAGAGACCTAACATCCGTTGTCTCGGGTGTCGAGCGCAGTGTGGCATTGACGGAGAAAAATAACTGTGCATCATTTTTTGGTCTCTTTCAATGGCACTCTGTCATGGTCAGGCGTATTACTTACCATCAGGTGAGCATTCTGACCGTCCTATACACTAAACAATATAGTCAGATTATTTAACAATACTAATCATGCACTGATATTCATACAACGCCATCTGGTCCCATACTAAGCACAAGTGCATAAGCCTAAAATATGGATACTAAACAAACGATGAACATACTTTTTTTTATAAATACTTACATATTATTATACATAGAAAACACCCATACCAATATAAACAGACCTGTTTAACCCCGGGCGGTACAAACATGTGTATTGTTTGTACTGCCCGGGATCGACCTCGGAATCCTTGGTGTATGAGCCGACGTCTATTTTAAGATATTTAAGATGTAAAGTGCAATGAGGATATAATTCCAAAAATTTTAATTTACAGCATTTATTTTATAAATTCATACAATAAAAAAAACAGTTAATTAAGAATTATTTTTCTCATTTTACCACGCAGCTGATTTTAACATATTGAATATAATCAATAGGCACAGTATAGATTCAATTGAGTCAGAAATCATAGCAATTACTTATTTGTCCTAAATCGAGAAAAAAATCTGAATCGCAAGGTAAATCGGTCAAAACAGTCTTTTCAGAGCTCATCGACGCCATTTAAGTTTAAGTCACCGTGGAAAATATAATCAGAGAATATGCACTTTTAAATAAGCCCCGATTCCATTTCCGTGCCTGCCTGCATAGAATTGTGCTTACGACTTCATCAGGGCTCTATTGTGAGGTGCGGAATATTGGAAAATCTCCACCGGTTTATGCGGGACCCGCTTTCTAGTTTAGTAAACAAAAGCTCTTAGACGGCTAGATCCTATTTCATTCTTTTATTTTGATGCAGTGTATGCCTAATCCAATTTTTACTCACTTAAAGAGTCGTACAATACTGCTTTTTAAAATGCAAAGATACTGTTGCCAAAACAACATCTATTTAACCTATCGCAGTATACTGCTGTACATAGGTCCGCCCAAATTTTGCGCCAGATATCCTGGTCCTCCGCTTTTCTCATCCAGCCTCCACCAGCGACTTCGCAAGTCGTTGGTCCATCGGGCCGGAGGGCGTCATGCTACGCTTGCCGAGACGAAATCTCCACTCCAAAACTCGTCTGCTCCAACAGCCATCGGTTCTGCGACATACGTGACCAGCCCACTGTCACTTCAAATTGCTGACCGGCGGGCTATGGCGGTAACTTTTGTTTTTTACGGATTAAATCAGTTATCTTATCCCTAAAAGAGACACAAGCTCCATCGCGCGTTCGGTGACTATGAACTTGTCAGTGTGTCAACAGTGTCCATGTCTCAGCTGCGTATGTTATTACGGGTAGGACGCATTTAATTCAAAACAACACACTGTTGATTAAATTTTTGTATGTTGTACTCTCAAACAATATCCTTATTTCCAGGTTTTTGTCGCCAACAGTGGTTGTAAAAACGCCGAAGTGAACCATCCATTTGGATATTTGAAAGCGTCGACGAATGTTACTTGCGTAAATCTGTATGTATTGCCGTTGAATTACCAAGAGAATGCATTGAAAATATGACTATGTGCCATTTTCCCCAGTTTATTCCATATTAAAGGCTAAATAACCTTATTGTTTACAAGTAAAAAAAAAATTTTGCACCTGCGATCTGAAAATAGTACCTACCTAGTTGTTAACACTGACTAATTTTGCACGCGTGGTGGACTACGGCCAAAACTCCCTATTTAAGATAAGATAAGGCCTATTCTCCCCAGTGGGATATTATAATTTAATAATGATAATGAACCTATTTTTATCTTAAATTTTCTTTGACATTATCCTGCCCTTAATTTGAACTTTTTCATTTTAGAACACTTAGGGTGTTGACTTTAGACCCAAACCAAGCTCATAATTTATGCCAAATATTAAACGATATTCTGACGAGCATTCAACATGCGTTTAACGAACGCGTCATGTTGTGGTCTGATATTAATTTATATTAAAATATTTTGTTGCAGACTCCGAAAGCGTTATAAGAAAATTTTATTTATAAAAGACTTTTGAACAAGGACTCCCAAAGGGGTCTTTACGAAAATGTTATATGGACTTAAGAGTCTCACAACAAATAGAAAGTTCTAGAAGGATTTCTATATCAGCAAAGTTTATGAAAGAATATTCTTCATTGTCCTAAAGGTGTTTTCCACAGACGAATAAAATATTCCAAATGATACGAGTTAAAAATATTATTTCAGCCGTATATCACTCATATTTATATGACCATAAAGAGTGTTTTATCTACAGGCAATATCAAAAATATGTCGTTAAACTCTCCGCAGTCAATATACAGGTCGTCAAAAAACTGCACCGGTATGAACCGTAAAATTCGTAGAGCATTTGCATTTTTACCTTAAGAATAACTTTAAACCACAAATTTTGTGTAGTTCAGAGGAAAAAGCACGTTCTATATATCCATATAACTGTAGTTTTGATAATGAAATATTGCTAATTGTTTGGACTTTATAATACTGCTTATTTAATATCAAAACAGAATGTGTTTTGCGTAATAAGTTTTCAACCATTTCCTTTAATATTTTAAATTCATCTCCATTTTTAAAATAAACAAATAGAGTTTTTAATAAATCCAAGGCAGTACCAGATAACTAAATTCATCTTTTAAGATTAAAAAACATGACATGTAGTGAACAAAGCAAATATAATAAAACAAATTATCTCGTATTGGTCTGTAAATATAGTTAGGATTCAGGTGTTAGATTGATTTTTTAGTTATCAGTGTAGAATGTCATAACTAATCTTTAGACAAAAATGAAGCGACACGATTTAGTTTGTTGGAGGTGGTCGAATGAAGGTGTAAAATTATATCTGCGTCAGAATTATATATCCTGTGTTGGTATCGTGTACAATAATGTACTCGTAGAAAGCAAATTTTACTCACAATGTTGTTTGCTTTAATTTTCGCAATCGTTTTATTATTTTGCTGTCAAAAAATAACTGCCTACCAAGATTCTTCAGGCATAGTGTTATCAAACCTAAGAAGACGCAACAGTATACCTTTGTATAAAATAAATAGAAGATTAGGATTGAATAATGAAAATTTACTCTATAGGAACACAAGAGAAATTCGACAAGATGATAGGTTTCAGGTTAAAGAAGACATTTTTCAATTGATTATATCAGTTTAATATAAAAAATAACATTTTAACACAGTTGCCAACACTGGCAGTTTCCTACAAAGCGTTTAGTAATAATCTTTTTAACTGACTTCAAAAAACGAGGTTACTTAATTCGACCGTATATATACGATTCAAAATTATAAAAGAATTATAGAAAATTTTATTTAGTTAAACATTTATTTTTTGCTTTTTGGTTTGAAGTCGGTATTTACTGTATTTTTTTTTCGATTGCTATTTTACAACGTGGATTAGCTTATTAAACTATATGTCTAAATTTTAAAATATTATCTCATATTATTGTCTAATTTCACTCAAAAACTATTAGGGATTTATTTTCTCCATAGAAGATAATTTGTTGCTTTTCGTTATAGATGACAAAGTCAATATTGAATGAAATTAATGCTAAAGAAGCTACCCGGAACGCTTTAGCTAAATTGAATGGAGAGTTAAGTTGGCTTTTTGATGACCCAGAAGAAACATTCGACATAGACGTTCTATAAAACTTTATATTTACAAACTTTTAATAAATATTGACATTATGATAATTTACATTCATTTTGTTCTAAACGCTTATCTTCCGCTGAGATATTTACATTTTGTCAGGCTCATCTTACCGTACACGCTGCGCTTGCGGTTTCCACTCAAGCACTGTTCTGCTCCAGAGGTTATTCCACTTAAGCCCTGTTACCTGAGTCCTCCTACGAATCTCTTAATTTCTGATAGGAGCACTCGGGTAGGTGAACCAAGCATAGACTTCTCCATAGCTCGCTGAGTGACTCTGAACTTATTCAAAAGACACGAAGTTAAAGACTAAGCACCATAGGTCATCGTATGTAATACGCACCGATCAAAAACCTTTGTCTTAAGGCACTGTGGTATTTTCGACGAGAAAATTTGACGTAATTTCCCGAACGCTGCCGCCGAGGTGAATTCGTCGATAGACCTCTTTCTCAAAGTTAGACCTATCTAGTTAGACTAACTTGTCCCAGACAGACGTACTTTTACAAATTCGAGAATTGAGCCTCCGATCGACACTGAAGCGGGTGCTACATGGACTTCGACATAACCTTCGCCTTATCCATATTCATTATAAGGTTCCAAGAATTTAAAGCATCCTCCATTGCGTTGGTAAACGGTTTCGGCGAAATGACATGACCCTGTCTTACGCCCCTTTGCATTGGAATTACTTTTGTACACGTTTTCCTTAGACCAACATAGTATCATTGATATACAAATTCTTCAGTACTTCCATGTACCGATAGTAGAACAGCCCATCTTTCGATCGAATCGAAAGCCTTTTCATAGTCCACAAACGCTTAGCACAATGACAGATTATACTCCTCGGTCTGCCCCATCGTGTCAATACAAAACATACCGAATCAAAACAAAATCCTCAAGATTTTAAGTGAGAATAACAAAAAACTAGACAGTATTCAGAAAAATATCAAGAATGAAATATCACAGGCAAGGAAAAATGAACATCTACTACTAGGGATAGACCGTAGACTCGATACTGAGGCGTCTAGGTTAGAAGGTATCCACGCAGTGCTAGATAACGTTCCGTAAAATAGGAGTGTTTTGCACTTCTGTGTTTCGGGATAAAACACTAGCTAGTAAAATTACCGGGCATAAGAGCCATAACATCAGTCGGTCGGGTGACGGGCGGAAGGCAGTGTTATCGGGAAATAATGCCTACCTACTGTTATGCATTTCCTTCAAAACTGATTCTGTCTTCGAGCAGCTATTGCGTGGCTTTGTCTGTGTAAATTATATTATTCATCACGTAGAGCCAAGCTTTTGAATCTACATTAAGTACTCTAAAATGCTTTATTGTATAGGATTCATATCATAAAAAACCGCGAGTTCTTCATCAGTTCTCATTGCTGTAATGTTATATTGATCATCGTTGAAACTGGAGGTTGTACGTAAAACTTTGAATGAAGAGTACTTGAATTTTCAAGTCGAGTCATCAAAGCTAAGTCCACAGAAAAGTAATTTATCTTCAATTATCGTCAACAGTCGGCTGGTGGTAAATATTACAAACGAGAAGTTCGGCAATCGAAATATTTAAACAAAACTTAAGTTTATTGGTTTGAACCAGTTTCAGTGTGTGTGTGAACTTTTGGCAAGTTGATAATATTGATACACCAAAGAAAGTTTGCTTTATATACTATAATGTATTGTAATAAAACATCAATGTAAAAGAAAACGTTTTAAGGCGAATTATATACCGCTACACAGATTACTCTAAGCCAACGGCGGATCCAGGGGAAGGTCATGGGGTCATGTCCCCCCTGAGCTATTTTTAAATACTATACTAACGTACATTAACATAATACCTTATAAGTTCATAACTTGACTACTACTATGTGACTCCCTCCTGAAACCTAACCTGGATCCGCCCTTGCTCCAAGCTTAGCAGAAGACCTGAGAGCTAAGATAACCCGACATCTATCTGAGGATATTCCGGAAGTCACCTGCTAGATTAGAATGGCTCTGATACAGCTTAAACGTAATAAGGCCCCCAGAGAGGACGGATGAAATTACCGCAGAGTTTTTGAAAGCAGGTGTTACGCCAGTGCTTAAGACCCTACAGAAGCTCTTTATTCCGTAATCCGTGATGGTGCGATGCCAAATGTGTAAAATAATAGCATGGTGGTGCTTCAAAAAAGGCGATTAAACCTTCTTGAAGAATTAAAGAGCCATCACGCTATTAAGCCACATTTATAAGTTTTTCTCCACAGTTATCACGAATCGTCTCGTGCGTAGGTTTGCCATATTATATGTACCGATTCTGATGAATATATTTTGTTAAAAAAAGGAAACTTCAGAGATGATCCCTTGATATTTTTTGTTGGAAAGAGGATATTTCAATGGTGGTTTCATG